>JADWQK010000255.1:0-164094 GCA_017933935.1 Sesamia nonagrioides
AATTCTTCCAGGATAAAAGGTAACATATGTCCTTTCTCGGGGTCTAAAGATTATCTGTGCCAAACTTCATCAAAATCGGTTGAGAGGTTTAAGCGGGAAAGCGTAATAGACAGACAGAGTTACTTTCGCATTTATAATATTAGTAGGGATAAAGTAGCGCTTGACCGTAATCCCACCTGATGGTAAGCAGTGATGCGATCGTTGATTATTAAGAGCCCATTCACTCTAGCCTTGAAGACTCTGAAATTGTAGTGTGACGGAAACACCGCCGCCGGAAAATTGTTCCAGTGCCTAGATGTACGCGGTATAAAAGAAGAAGCGAAACGCTTCGTCCGGATCGTAGTGGTATCAACAACGTAAGGGTGGAAAGTCGCCGTACGACGGGTCGTCCGATGGTAGAACAGAGATGGGGGAATTAAATCATGCAATTTCCTTGCACACTCGCCAGAATGTATCTTAAAGAAGACCGAAAGGCTGGCTCCTCTACGCTTGTGCTCCAGGCCATAATTACCAAAGTTAAAGATTTAGGAGTAACTTTCGACCGCTGTCTGACTTTTGGGGACCCGTATCTACTCATTTGGCGGATCTTACAGGCGCACAACGCAACACAACTGCTCAGACCCGACCTCCGTAATCTTCACCAGACATCATTTGAAACACGACGAATCGCTTGGCGGCAAGACTTTGTCTGGTGGGTGGTAACTTCTGCCGGCAGCCGATGTTATGGCCTACCACCGAGAAAATTCTCAAAACTCGTAAGTCGTGATGGCCTAGTTGTTAAAACATCGGCCTCTCAAGTATGAGTGTGCGGGTTCGCTTCCATGTCAGGCAAGTACCAATATAACTTTTCTAAGTTATATGCACTTTCTAAGTATATCTTGGACACCAATGACTGATTACAAGGTGAACGAAAACATCTTGAGGAAACCTAGACTTCAAGTCTGAAATCGCCACCCGCATTGAGCAAGCGTGTTAATTACGCTCAATCCTTCTCTGTATGAGAGGAGACTTGTGCCCAGCAGTGGGACTATAAGAAAGTTGATGATGATGATAGTAATAGTGTATAACGCAATTAGGGTACTGTCTCTCTCACATAGAGAAGATCTGTGTTCCAGCATTTCTATTTAGTCTGGTAAAGCTAGTAGATGTTGCTGCACACACAGACCAGCCGTAAGTCTTTCAGGAGACCATCAAGAGCGCACTATCGTAAGGCTAATGTACCCTGATCATAGCTTACGAGTTTCATTGCTGTTTTACTGTTACTGTCTTCTACTTACAGTCGCTACTTTTATTACAATAATTACATAGATATGTAAACAGACATATATGTACACGTTTGCTGTGTATTTGTGCAAGATGTATGAACTAGGATGAAGTAAAGTCAAGCTATACAATATGTAAAGAAAACCCTGTCCGACTCGTGAAGGCATTGTTAGGTATCGATAACTGATTCTAATAATGCCTACAAAGCCGGGCGAAACTTTAAAAGAAGTCCCCCTAAAAAAATAAATATTATTTCGCAAAAGGAGGTCACTTAATACATGTGCGGTAGGCAATACATGCGCGGGCGAAGGGGAGTGGTGTTGCCACTTTTTTTTTGAAATACCAAATTTTGGGGAAGTTGGAATTAATTCGCAGAAAAAAAAGGTTATTTCAAAATTCATTAGTATTATTAGTATGATGATTATGTAAAATTTCATATTTTATTTGGTCATTCGTTTACCTAACCTTTATTATGCTCACGGGTCGGATGGGCTTTTCTTTACATTTTTATATTTCCAGCTTTCACTTATCTCCCATTGTATAGGTTTTTCATACAACCAAAATCAGCTTATATTGGTTTATGCATCGCTTGTTGTTTGTGCATACTCGGAATGGCCACCTGGGTGGCGAAAAACTGAAGAAGAAGAAAAAGGCACTATTTTATGCATGAATGTGTGTATGTTTGTCACAAATAAATGAACAAAATGGATCATTTCGATACTTAAAGCAGCTGTCATCGATACAAGAATAAAATACAGCATTCTTTATTACTAAATCAATCATAAAATTTACCCACGTATAAGCATTTTAATTACAACCGATTCATTCTTTAAATTAAGACATCAAGATAACGAATTCTGAATGTAAGCTTATGACGTCATTATTCTTCCAAGCTCCAACACTAAGTGAGTAAGGTATCTGCACCATTTATCGGCCCAGTTGAACTCCCAGCTAAATGTCGTCTGTAATTGGCGCCGGTCCATCTGCAGGCAATTAGGAAGGCGGCGCGTTTTAAAAGATCCATATTTATTCGCCAAGCCGTACCTACCGCTGTAAATGTTTTGCACTGGCCTGATTACTCTGGTTACGCAATAAATTGGCGTATCTGCCTCGTTTTGGTGTTTTGGCTTGTGGTGGCAATTGTAGCTGTCTATTGCATAATATACGTTTGTATATAAAGTATATTTATACATATAAAATATATGTACATATATAAAGTATAATGATATTTCAAAGCGAAAGTAGCACAACGCTACACATAGAACACGACAGGCTGTCGTGTTCTATAGGATCATTTTGGAAAGTGTGCGATGGAAATGCATGATTTAATTCCCAAATCTCCGTACGGCGAGTATCCTCCCTTACGTTGTTGACACCACTACGATCTGGACGAAGCGTTTTGCCTCTTCTTTTATAACGCGTACATCGCGGGACTGGAACAATTTTCCAGCGGCGGTGTTTCCGTTGGACTACAATTTAAGTGACTCCAAGGCTAAAGTGAATAGGTTCTTAATAAACTAGCGCGCTTTGCCATCAACAATTGCATCACTGCTTACCATCAGGGCATAATCCCCACGCTTGGCGGGGTTAGGAATTGACGATTAAGCGGGTTGGTTATCGCAGTAATTTGATATTCCACAGGAGTATTACAGTATCAAAACTGTAATTTTCGTGGCATAATAAAAACCTTTAATAATTAAAAACTAGTTTAATTGAACATCACTTAAATATTACGTCAGTAAGCATACCGGTCAAACCAAGGAGGCCTAATGTACAAGACGATGTCGCCATATTGAATTAATAAGCTCCGAACGTTCCAAATTCAAAAGCTTTCCAGGCCGCTTTCCGGATGATAATGACCTCTCGCATGCGGCCAGTAACTCAAGCAAACTTGTCTATGCCTTAGCAAACATATTCCTTCCTATTAAAAACTATTTTATCTGCTGTATCTCTGATGCACTAAGGTTGAAAATTCCATGTCAGGTGATGTTGTTGACTGAAGATCCAGGGTTGTCGTTTAGTATTGGACGTTAGAGGCACAATGCACTAATTATATCAGTATCTTAGAAAGCCCCTAACCAGCCCCTTAACAGTTTTCCACAGTATCGAAGAGGCATTAGTGCATTTCCCAGTAATGCTTCTAAAGACGGTTGGCGCACGATGACCAAGGAGAAAGGTGAGTTGCACTGAAGTTTAATTGGAGGTTTAAATAAAATGTATCGATACCGGAAATTTCAATTGTCGTAAAGGACATTTTACCGAAAATGAGTTATATACATATTTGGAATCAGCGTTTTAAAAAACTTCTATCTTTAAAAAAAGTCCCTTACGACCTGGCTTTCCAACATCTCTAGCGCGATTATTTTTACTATTTGGGATGTACTGTAAAAATATTTATCAATACGGGGCGTAAAGTCATGTTTCAATTATTTTAGAGGTCGTAAATCCTCATTTTTTTACGTTCATTTTAACTTTTTATACGACTACTATACTCAATAGTTAGTTTTACAAATTTAATGGTCAAATAATTACCACTCCAACTTATTTGACCATTTGTTGACTAACATAGAAGAAAAATTATGTTTTACCGAAATTTGCAATCGTTGCCCAATGGTTAGAGTTAACTACGGATCAAAAAACGGGTCTAAGTTTCATAATAATAAAAGACTGAAAATAATGGTCATTTAATTAATACTTTAGAATGTTAATTTTTTGAGTTATAATCTCTTGAGGGCAAATATTGTTATTATTTTGGTTATTTTAACTATATTATTATGTTCAAGTCTGTTCTGTTGTCTGAGTTTCATTAATAAATGTTAAACAATAGTAATTTGTTTACTGATTATTAAAAATAAACAGTATGTTTATCATTTATTACTAACTAGCTTTCCGCACGCGGCTTCGCCCGCGTAGAGTTCGGTTATATCGCGCTTTTTGGATTTCCCTCGGAAATATCAATTTTTTCCGGGATAAAAGGTAGTCTAAACCTTCCTTAAGAATCACTCTATCTATTAAAAAAAAACCGCGTCAAAATCCGTTGCGTAGTTTTAAAGATCTAAGCATACATACGGACATACAGCGAAAGCGACTTTGTTTTATACTATGTATTGATATGAAATTTAAAAAGCTAAAGTCACTTTACATTTATTTTTTTCCTTCAGGTATTTTGTTTTTATAGTAAGATGTTTATTTTTGACTTTAGTTTTATTAATGAACGATTTCTCCGAATAAGTTAAGACTGTTCTAATAATTATTGTTTGCGTTTCAATAACAATATTTAAAAAAATTAGTAAGTAGATAAGTTTATTAGCTGATTACTCTAAAACTGAGTTGTTTTTCAGCAGCACAAAAATTACTGGTGATTAAAAAGTTGCATTAAATTTTATTAAAATATTGAGTTCCTATTAAAGTAACTATTGTAATACTTTACTATTTATTTGAATAATAAATAAAACATAATAAAAAAACATTTTAATTCACTTGATTGTACTAGGTACCTATTGTAGGTATTTCTATTTAAAGCTTGCGGTTTTTTATTCCTCTTACCACCTTAGTTTTTGATTTAATTGACTTAAACTACCCACTGATGATCAAAAATAGTCCTTTACGGCATATCTGACTATATCAATACCAATTTTTCATGGCTGTAAAGTACTTCAGTTGAATTTTTTTGGGCTGTAAAGGACTCTCATTTTGGTAATTAATTAAGTTTGATTTATTTTGTTAATTTATATGGATAGCACACGAAAGAATAGGGTTTGACATCACTTTGTTTGAAAAAGATATAAGAAAAAAACAATTTCTTTTTTTGTTTTTCGGCTATACTGTAAACTCGTGTTTTGTCCTTTACGACAATTAAAATTTCCGGTATCGATATAATTCGTTTTTAGTAAAAAAAAAAAATACATTTTACAGTGCCGAGAAATAGGACGAAATTACTCATTTGCACACTTGTTACGAAGGTGTGTTCATAAAATTATCTTTTCATGACACGTGAAAACATTTAAAGTTATAGTTATCGTTTTAAATTATTTTTATACCAGCGGTTGACCGCAATCCCGCCTGATGGTAAGCAGCGATGCGATCGTAAAATATCAAAATACCTAATAAAGTTTCAAGAAGAAGATTTAGAGAAAAGTTTCAATAAAATATGAGAAATAATATCTGTAAGTCAATTCCAAGGATATTAAAATTATATAGGATTGATCATACAATACCCTTTCTGCGTGTCAAAAATATTAATCTGGTAATATTTGACTCTCTGTCACATCAATTCATTAACCTGAACTTAACCAGCATGGTGAAACCGACCGTCAGCTAATTTAGTACTATCGGCCAGCAAAGTGGCCGTCGTCTTGTGTCCATAGACAAGTTGCGGCCCAACTATTCTGGGTCACCACTCTGACCATAATGTCAGTATGTGTGATCTTTGGATCGAGTTCAAACCTGTTACTAATATATAGGTATATTTACAAGCTACCTAGTTCTATTGAACTGTAAAACTAATCAGTTGGAAATTAATTTTCCTGTTCAGATTTTGTACTGCCCTTTTTTAGATACAGTAAAATTGCGAAGTATTCGCCAAAAATGTTATAGATATGAATAAAGATAAGATTCAGTTCTAGTTACAATTTCAAATATTATTTATACTTCTTCTAAAGGGATAGTAGCGGTGGCCTGGTCGTAAGTTCGAATCCCGTCAGGCGCTTTACTTTGTGTATATTATTTCATCACCACTGCTCTCAAAACGGGGAAGGTAAACTTCGAGAGGCTAAAACTTCGAAGACATATGACATGTGTCAACCCGCACTGGGCCCCTGTGGTAGATTACGGCCCACTCCTGCGTACTGAAAGGAGGCCTATGTCCCAGGAGTGGCAATATTATAAGCATATTATGTAATAGTACTTACTAATCACTGAAATCAACTTAATTTTCATTAAAATTAAGTAGATTTGTGTGTAACTCGAAATAAGACTGGGGATGCAGCAGCCTTGAGTAGTTTGTTTTTATTATTAGACTTTTATTAACAGGCAGTTTTAGAAACTTCACAAAAAGTATTCAAAAATATCAACTCCAGCCCTACGTTCGTATATTTACCCACCATATGGAAAGAATGGAACTTAAAATTATTACCTAATATTTTTTTTTATTAACACAATTCTATTTAGAGTCTTTATTACATAGATAAATATCGATCAAATACCTGGCTCACCTTCTAATAATCTGTAGTAGAAAAAGGCCAATTCTCGTAGTTTAAAACAGTCTAAATCTCGTGCCGGTCTCTTTTCGACGACAAAGAAATGTTAAAAACTTCTCAAAATGTAGGGAAATTCGAGTATTTTTTTTTTACACTTAAAATTAAGACCAGGCCATGAACATATTTAAAAGTACGACAATGGGCCCTCTTTTGTCCTTCAGCCTATAGAGGTCCACTGCTGGACAAAGGCCTCCCCCAAGGCTTTCCATGTGGCCGGTCCTGTGATGTCCGCATCCATCGGCTTGCCGCGACCTTCACCAGGTCATCAATCCACCTTGTTGAGGGCCTCCCTGCGCTGCGTCTTCCGGTACGTGGCCGCCACTCCAGAACCTTACTGCCCCATCGGCCATCGGTTTTACGAGCAACGTGCCCCGCCCACTGCTACTTAATTTTAGCGACTCGAAGAGCTATGTCGGTGACTTTAGTTCTTCTGTGGATCTTCTCATTTATGGTTCGATCGTGCAGAGAAACTCTGAACATAGCTCTTTCCATCGCCCTTTGTGTGACTCTGAGCCTTCGTATGAAGCCCATATTCTCTTCTCTTTTGTCCAATGCCACCAAATCACATCGAATCTATCGTTGAATTCAAAGATGACGCAACAGGCACACTTACATAGAAACTCAATCAATCTTATGAGAAACAAAACATCACCCAGAGACGCTCAGAGGGTACACGAATTAAAGCGCCGGTATCCCTTAATTGCCAAATATCGTCTCGCAAAAGGGGATCCATCTTCACTAAACCGTTAAAAGGATCCGTGCTAAGTGCAGGATCGGGGTTCGATTCCCCGTTTTGTAATTCGATTCGGTGCCAATTAGGAGTTTAGTTGTCGTCCGCTGGTTGTCTTAAAGGTAAGACGAACTATTTCGATGTTTGGACCCCTTTGTAGGTTTAAAGGGTGTCTGGCCAGCCGAATGGACCTCAATCATTTAATTAAGAGGTTCAGTTTCTTTAATTACTTTAATTGAATGTATTGGCTATCTTGTGTGGGAGGAAATTTTCTGGAAATGAAAATGGGGTGGTTTGCGCAACTGGATTGTGAAATTCAGATAGGTAGTCGCTCCAGGTAAAGTACTGGTATTCAGCTGTATTGAGGTAGACTGTAGAAAGACCTTAATGTAATTGAAAAAAAAAGGAAGCATTTAATGATGCATATATGCCACTAAGCAGCGATTTACTCTCAGATTAACCGATTATGCTTATTTCCGGTTAATTACTAACTAACCTGTGAATAAGCGTAATCAATCTATAATATTCCCATTGCGGGATACAGGGTCTCTGTGGAGGAGAGTGGGTTTTAATATAAACACGTGGGCCAAGTGTGGGTTTTCAAAATTCAAATTTTTGGTTGCAGAACAACTCCGGTTTTCTTCCGATATTTTCCTTCAACGTTTTTACGCGGCCTATGTTACTTTTTTGAGCTTCGTAATACTTTTACTAACAATACCACACGAACCGTTTATTTTATATAATGTTTGTATGCGTTACATTGTGCGCTACCGCAAATGGGTCTTCACGCTAAAAAATGAAATCTATTGCAAGTAATTCTTTTGGTGATATATTACTTACTTGAGTTGATGTACTGCCAAAGATTGTGTTAAAACATCATTGTGTCATTTTTACAGAATCTATTACAGATTCGATGTTAGGTGAAACGAGCTCAGAGTGAACTACCAAAGGTGTCACTAGGGATGTATCTAAGGTATGAAAATCAAAAGAATTATTACTCTGTCTTACAGATAATAAAAATAAAAATTAAGACCCGTATTTTTTATTTTGCCGAAATTACCAATTACACGTGTTTATTACCATATCATGCGAATTTCAAATTGTACCGTTCAAAATAATTTTCTAAAAGTAGTGAACAGAATCATGAGTGAAATTACAAGTATTAAGACTTAATTCTACAATATGTTATACCCATCCCCATCCGTGCTGTTCATCCATATGTCGTCGTCATAATTGTCGTCCTCCGTATTAAAAAACACCCAAAAAAATGGAGGCCCCGGGTTCGATCCCCGGCCAGGTATGTGATGTAAAAGGATCTTTTCCTGATTGGCCTGGGTCTTGGATGTTTATCTATAAGTATATGTATCTATTATAAAATATATATCGTTGAGTTAGTATCCCAAAAACAAGTCTCGAACTTACTTTGGGGCTAGCTCAATTATTGTGATTTGTCCGTATATACTAATTTATTTGCTTCCCGCGATTATGTAGGTCATCGGTCCACCTTGCTGGGGGTTTACGCTGCGTCGTTATTAGTGTTTACAAGGTAATAAGTACCATAACTTACCTATACAGTTGCTACTGGCTTCTTTCTTCATTCATACTAACATGCAGTTAAAAGGCATCAGGGATTTTATGTATTAAATTGAATATAATAAGCTTAGAAAGGAGCATAAAACAGAAGTTACTTTCTGTTTGACAACAACGCTTTTGTAAAGGCAAAATAAGTCTTACTCGGCAGTTCGACCTGACTTTTGTTGGGCTTCCATGAAGTTGCATAAACACTTTTGCTTGATTCTTATATAAGAACAAAGTAACTAGCTGGCCACCAGTCTGTTTGTCCAAAATTGTAAAATACTTAGTTTTTTATAAAATATCGCTCGAATTCATGTTGGATAAAGCTTCTTCAATGCTAATAACAACATGCAGTGATAAACATAATTTGTTATTTCTGATAAATATCAGCCCATTCTTTTAAAGGTAATGATATCACACGGATTTCTTCCTCTGTATCCTCTCACCGGTCGACGAAATCAAAAGGTGGCTTACTAAAGAATGTAATCGACTGTTGGGTTGAAGAGGATGAGATGTGATGATTGCTTGAATGAGCGCAAACAAGAAAATTTAATGTTGTAAAGAAAGGGACCAAACTTTCTAGTTTAACCTGAGTTATTTGTAAGTTTTGTATATAAAATGTCTATTTGAAAACCTAGCAATGTTCAGTTTACTTTTTCTTTATTTCTTTATTTTTTAAATATTATTTTTCCAAATTAGTTCTAAATTCATGCGTAAAAAAAAGACTTTTTGACGGAGACTCCTGACAAACGCTCAAATAGTCAGGCGTCGTTTTTTAATATATTGCTTGTACATTATACCTCCCCCAGACATTGTCTAGCACTTTACAGCGATTCTTACCCGACGACTGTTTGTGAAGCCGTACATGGAGGACGCGGATGGTCTGAGTGTACGATGATGTACCGGATGTACGTTGCGCCAAATGTTGTTGTGTCGGGAGTTTGGTCATGGAGGGTATTTTGATCCAGATCCTGTCTCACCTCTGGGTTAGACAACGTTAAAAATAGGGTATTAAAATGATCACTTCGCTTGCCGTCATTTGCTAGTTCAATTGGGTTTTTTTGAGTGGAATGTAGTTATTGCTCACGTTAATAAACTAGCAGCGCTTTTAAAATGCAACGCGCATCAAGCCATTCAGGCGAGACGGTCGCCGCTGGCGCGGGAAAAGGACAAAAGGTAAGAACAACTCATAAAATTAATCAGTTACAAAACATAGCTAGTATTTATTATGTATAAAATACCTTATACAAAAAATAATTAAGTTCTCCAATGCCCATTGTTTAAAAAAATAAATATTATTTCGCAAAAAGAGGTAACTTAATATATGTGCGGTAAGCAACCCCATTCCGGATTTACTCTTCCAAACGCGTTAAAATTAAATCTAGAAATGTTTTAATTGTTACACACTAAGAATTGTGAGTTTTCTTAGAATATATTAAATCACTGAGCGCAATTTTATGTTGTACCATTTACGTTTTACTTACTCCTCGTAAAAAGAAACAAGACGAAAGCAGAATAAACACTTTCGAGTGCGAAAACTTTCGTTCGAAAGTCTTTATAGTCGAAAGAGACAAAATTGTCAATCAGGGCGTAATGTAAGCACATTTTTAGTTTCCATGTTTTAATCGCGTCAACCTGTAGGTTCCAGTCAGGTTACCATCCTCGGTGGTAGGCCATAACATAGGCTGCTGGCAGAAGTTACCATCCCCCAGACATTGTCTTCCACGTCGTATTTCTGTACTTGTGTACCGGGTACGTTGCGCCAAATGTTGTTGTGTCGGGAGTTTGGTCATGGAGGGTCTCCAGATCATTCTCCCTCTGGGTTAAACATTACATCACTTCGCTCAACTGCCGTCTTCCTTCCTATTCACTCAGGTTTTTTGAGTGAATAGGCTCTTAATAAACTAGCGCGCTTTACCATCAACGATTGCATCACTGCTTACCTTCAGGCGGGATTGCGATCAAGCACCAGTTTAGAATTGTAAAAAAAAAAATAACTCATAAAATTAATAGTTATGCTAATTTATTATGTAGATACCTTATCAAATTAAGTTCTCCAATAAATTGTTTCGATCGTCATCAAACAACTTTTAACTTGAAACAGCCTAATAAATAAAAAAGGATTTACTCTTCCAAACAATTAAAATAAATCTAGAAATGTTTTAATAACACTAAGTTGTGAGCCGAAATAATCACTGAGCGCAATTTATTGTACCATTTTCGAACTTAATGCGTAAAATTGACGAAAGCAGTCGTTTCGAGTGCGAAAACTTTCGTCGAAAGTCATTATAGTCGAATCAATCAGGGCGTAATGGCACCCTCAATACGCTAGGGATGGGAAATGGTTGTTAGTATGACGCTCTACTTATTTATGGTAATCACTAGTGTTGTGAGGGCTCTCGGGCTTCGCGGTCAATTTATTTTTAGGATGAATGGTTATGGGTTGCGAATATATTTCATGTTTGTTTGGTTTACCACCCCATTATGGAAATAAAAAAAAGACGAACGAGGTACGCAGTAGAAGCCTAGTGGTCTAATATACTTTGTGTAAATTATTTGATCACCACTGCTCTCAAAACGGTGGAGGAAAAGATAGTGAGGATACCTAGAGAGACCTAGAGGCAGAAATTCAACGACATATAACATCTACGTTGGTAAAATAATACTATGCCCGTATGGTAGATTACGGCCCACTCCGTTTCACCGAGACGAGGCCTTTGTCCCAGGATCGGGAATATTATGGGCTGATTATGAGGTACGCAGAAATATTAGGTATACCTACGTTATCATTTTCTCAAAGTCTATTCTGAGACTTAAAAAAAAAGTTTAGAAAGTTAATATCGATAAAGACACTTAATTTCATCATCATCATCATCATTATCAACCTTTTTATCGTCCCACTGCTGGGCACAGGTCTCCTCTCGTACAGGGAAGGATTGAGTGTAATCACTACGGTTGCTCAATGCGGGTTGAAGACTTAAAGTCCAGGTTTCCTCAAGATGTTTTCCTTCACCTTCAGTCATTGGTGTCCAAGATATACAGAAATTACATATAACTTTAGAGAAGTTACATTGGCGTGACCTGGAATCGAACCCGCGTACTCATACTTGAGAGGCTGGTGTTTTAACCACTAGGCCACCACGACTTTTTAACACTTAATTCATTAAGCCTTAATTGAGAACATCACAATCACCCATCCTATTCATTCTCCTAATTTCTTTCCTTCCCTCCGAAATTAATGCGAAAATACACACACGTATCCATATTTGTCGGTGTCTAAGTCCCAAATTAATAGTCTAAACTTGGGTGTATCCCGCACGCGCGTACCCGTCTTACGCGCAACTTAGAGCCAATTAATTTACTGCGCTAACTTTACTTTCCATTCTTTAACTTAGTACTTATACATCTGCGGTGGCGGGTTAGCGAGTTGCCAGCTTATTGTGATTTATTCGCACTCCTGTCTAGCGAATATTAACAGACTAAGTTTTATGGGAAAAAAAGTTGCGGGTAAATGTATTAAATTTATGTCAGATTTATTTTTTTAATTAACCTTTGTTTTTAATAACGCTGTATGTCTATCATTTATCTAACTTCTTCTTTCTCATTTTTTTTAAAAAGGTGACAATACCCTCCTGAAAAACTACAGACCGATATCCCTCCTGAGCCATGTCTACAAGCTGTTTTCTAGGGTCATCACGAATCGTCTCGCCCGCAGGTTTGACGACTTCCAGCCTCCCGAACAAGCAGGCTTCCGAAAAGGCTTTAGCACCATAGACCACATTCATACGCTGCGGCAAGTTATACAGAAGTCCGAGGAGCATAACAAACCACTATGCTTGGCGTTTGTGGACTATGAGAAGGCCTTCGATTCGATTGAGACTTGGGCGGTGCTACAGTCTCTCCAGCGGTGCCAAATTGACCATCGATACATTGAGGTGATAGAGTGTTTGTACAAAAACGCCACCATGTCAGTCCGTCTCCAGGATCAGGACTCGAAACCGATCCAACTGCAGCGTGGAGTGAGACAAGGAGATGTCATATCTCCTAAATTGTTCACTGCTGCGTTGGAAGATGTCTTCAAGCTCCTGGACTGAAAGGACTTGGCATCAACATCAACGGCGAGTACATCACTAATCTCCGTTTCGCAGATGATATCGTGGTCATGGCTGAGACCCTGGAAGACTTGGGCAAAATGCTCAATGACCTCAGCAGAGCTTCCCAACAAGTGGGTCTAAAATGAACATGGATAAGACGAAGATCATGTCGAACTCTCATGTCGCACCCACTCCAATTGTAGTTGGTTGCTCTGCACTCGAAGTTGTTGACGATTATATATACCTGGGACAGAAAGTCCAACTAGGTAGGTCCAACTTCGAGAAAGAGGTGTCTCGGCGAATCCAGCTCGGTTGGGCAGCGTTCGGGAAGCTACGCCACATCTTCTCGTCGTCCAAGATACCACAGTGTCTCAAGACGAAAGTCTTTGACCAGTGTGTGTTGCCAGTGATGACTTACGGAACTGAAACGTGGTCGCTCACAATGGGCCTTATACGAAGGCTCAGAGTCACACAAAGGGCAATGGAAAGAGCTATGCTAGGGGTTTCTCTGCGTGATCGAATCAGAAATGAGGAGATCCGCAGAAGAACCAAAGTCACCGACATAGCTCTGCGAGTCGCTAAACTCAAGTGGCAGTGGGCAGGGCACATTGCTCGTCGAACCGATGGCCGATGGGGCAGCAAGGTTCTGGAGTGGCGGCCACGTACTGGAAGACGCAGCGTAGGGAGACCCCCAACAAGGTGGACTGATGACCTGGTGAAGGTCGCGGGAAGCCGATGGATGCGGGCAGCACAAGACCGGTCATCGTGGAAAGCCTTGGGGGAGGCCTTTGTCCAGCAGTGGAAATCTATAGGCTGAGGAAGATAATGTGTTTAATTGAAAAAAATTATGGCACAAAGCGGCACAAAACGCCTTTTTTAAAATTATTTTTAACTTTTTAGTTTGATATTTTTTAAAAGCATGGATTTTTAGCTTTTTAAACTATATTTATTTTCAACTTTTTAGTTTGATATTCTTTTTTAATAAAAAACGAACGGACGAATGTATTGAAAACGGTGGGACATTTCACAGTAATGAGCCGCTCACTCGTAGTCCAAAGAGCTAGAGATGGACAAACAAACAAGTAAACAAGCAAACATACAAGTGAAGCTAATAAAAAGCATGTAACATTGATCGGTGTTACTTTAAAACAGTACCAAATATATTCTAAATACGCACCTCCTAACATCTTCAAACTAATAAATCTCGCAATACATAACAGTATCTATTATTTATCCTACAATCTCAACTATATCGTAATTAATTACCCTAAACCATTTCATAGATGAATATCTGGCAACACTGGCGAGACGTCGCGCCTAGCCTCCTTCGATAACCGCGCGAAAGAGATTTATTTCGCGAACTTGTTATAACTTTATAATTTCCCGGAATTATCGGCAGACAGTATGTGGCATATAGCCTTATCAGATGCGCCGGGTGTTGTTCTTTTATAACTTTTGTTGTTTATAATTTACTAACTTTTGTCTGCGGTTTTGACTGCTTCGAACTCGAAGCGATCAACTATAAAGCGTATAAAATAATGGGCATATAATGTTCGCACTGTTGCTATACAGGCCACGTCTTGAGATGAGAGTGAATGGCCCGTAATCCAATACATGGGCCCAGTCGAAGACGTCACAGATTATAGAAACAAAAAGGGTATTCAATTATTAATACATTATTATGTTGGGCGATGGTCGTTTTGCATAGAACTTCTTTTTTTTTGTTTAGGATGGGAAGTCATCAAATGACCTGTCCCGCTCGGGACGGAGCGGAAGGGCGTGTCAGAATTTAACCTCTAACTTGATTTTTTTCCTTTGTTTTTGTGTTCTTTCTCTGTGTCATGTTCACTGCTTATAAACATGCCAATATTCATTCGTATTTTTTTTATAACCCTAAAAAGTCACATTATTAAAATAAACAGACTAATTTTAATAACTAGAACTCACACAAACGACTAACGCAATACAATAAATCGCTTACAAGAGTAAGTACCTAAATTCTACACAATATTGAGTCTAATAACAACGTTAACAATATCTAAGTGTATTCCGTAGTCGTACAGCAATTCTAATTAGCCCCTCCTTATTTATGATTCATAAGCTGAAGTACAATAAATTCTGGTGAATCTTTCCGTCCCACATGTGTTAGTAAGCCGAGGCCTTAGCGAATGTTGAATGTAGGTTCTCGCCTAATAAGAGGCGGGATGTAAGGAATCGCACTGATTACTATATTATTTATTACGCTACGTGCCGCCCGTGTAAACGCTTCCTAATACTCCTATCTAAGCTCGTGTCTTGGGACCTTGTCATACCAAACCTTACCTCGCTTCTCTATGAAACCAGTACGGGAAGGCTTGTTTCGCTTACTGTGAAAAGGTTGTAAGACCGTGGGAGGTATAACACCATCTATCAAATGGGGTAACGATTAAGTGAGTTGCAGCGAGCGGCACCTATGAGATTTTTAATTATTGCCTGTATTAAATCGTGATTAATGTGAACCATGCTTTATTGCATGGTTTTAAGATGTTTATGGCTCTATTACTTATGAAAGAAGTTGTTTAGAAGATTTCTTCGCAGTTTTTAGGCGGAGTTAAGGATATTTTGTGGGTTTTGTTATTGAATTACAATCTCCTAAGGCTGCAAAAGGTTCGGACATTGAATTGACTAGATGACGAAATAGTTAAAATAACGTACGGCTGGTTTCCACCCTTACGTTGTTAACACCACTACGATCCGGACGAAGCGTTTCGCCTCCTCCTTTATACCGCGTACATCGAGGGACTGGAACAATTTGCCAGCGGCGGTGTTTCCTGTCCGGTCATAGATGGTTATAACAGGTCAATCGCAAAAAAACAAAAAACCTTACCGCCCATCCTCTTAACTTATCTTAACATTTCATAACCCTATTGTGACCAAATGTATGAAATACAGCTTTGTACACGATATGGTATATTCACGGTACAGCGTGTAAACCACGGCAAGAAAAGTCCATAAACAAGTTTCCATAGTGATTCAAGCAATACTAATGACCGTGACCTCTTCTTCTTTTTAGAGGTCCACTGCTGGACAAAAGCTCAAGGCTTTCCTGCGCTTGGCCTCCCTACGCTGCGTCGTTCGGTACGTGGCCGCCACTCCCCAACCTTATTGCCCCATCAACCGTGACTAGACACGGCGAATACACCGTAGTTTTTACAGCAAGACAAACGTCTCTACACAAAGGCCCTACACTGATCAAAGATTACAATAACCCTCAAAAATTCACCACTTCAAAACCCAAACACATTTTCTTGACTTCATTACGTAGATCACCTCTAACACTCAATTTTCCCCTCCAGCACGCAAGATACCGGCAAAAATGATTATACAGTATAACCCAGGTAATATAAATTTATCAAACGCATGTTGACAAAGCACCGTTGAATAATGACTATCATATTTCTCCGTATCTCCTCTTATGATTGCCGAAGGGGATAAAGAATAGGACATTTTGCTTTATATGCTGAGCTGAGCGAGCGAAGCGCTTTATTCCTTAAGCGATAATTTTAATGAATATTTATAACTTTATTAGGTACGCTTGCAGTTTTGTTTAAGTTTGGTAGAAACTGTGTTATGGGATGTGATGAGAAGATGGATGGGGTTATGAAAAACACTTTCGGTTACTAGAAAGTCAATTGGGTTGTATCCTAAAAAATAATTTAATGTCCATCAGATAGATTTATAAAAAAATACTGAATACGTATTTTTTCTTTTTTTTTTTTTAATAATTATGAACTAGTGCTTGACTGCAATCCCGCCTGATGGTAAGCAGTGATGCAATCGTTAATGGTAAAGCGCATTAGTTTATTAAGCCCATTCAATTAAAAAACTTAGGAATAGGAAGGATGACGGCAGTTGAGCGAGGTGATGCAATGTTAAACCCAATACCAACACGACCAACGATGCTGAAAATACTTAGGAAGATATATTGATTTGAAATGACGCATGACGTCACGCCATGGTACAAAATATACCACGGCGTGACGTAATTAGCCCTCACTCTGTAACTTTAATACGCTATATCTCAGTAGTTTTTGGTAATTTCGACAAAATAAAAATACGGGTCTTAATTTTATTTATTATCTATAAGATGGACCAATTGTTTTTTTTTTGTGTTCATACCTTGGATACATCCCTATTCTCGTTAAAAATCTTTTTTTTTTTTTTTTTTAGTTATAAACCAGCGCTTGACTGCAATCCCGCCTGATGGTAAGCAGTGATGCAATCGTTGATGGTAAAGCGCACTAGCTTATTAAGCCTATTCACTCAAAAAAACTGAGTGAATAGGAAGGAAGACAGCAGTTGAGCGAGGTGATGCTATGTTTAACCCAACAACACGACCAACGATGCTGCGCCAGAGGATGATCTGGAGACCCTCCACGACCAAACTCCCGACACAACAACATTAGGCATATCGTACTCGGCACACATCGCAACACAACTGCTCAGACCTGTCCACCGTACGATATCTTCTCAAACATTGGCGCCGATTCTGTTGTTCACCAAATAAACAAATTTTAAGTTATCTGCATCTTTTTCTTTCTATCTCAGTCATCAAGGACGGAAGATAAAATGTCAGTTTAGACCTGTCAAATTAGTGCGCTACTGACGTAAATTGGCGTATTTTTAGTCGCCATGTTTATAATCGCGTTTAAACTGTCTATGGAGTATCTTAATTTGACAGGATCAAATTAAAATGTTATCTTCTATCCTTTTCTTAACGAAATGGAAAGAAAAGGATGGACGTAACTTAGAATTAGTTTATTTTGTGAACAACAGAATCGGCGCCATTTTCGAAAATTGAAGATAAATTTAACATGTTGGGACTGAGTTCAGTTTGTGAATGACCTTTAAACTTACAAGAATTTCTCCTCTGAAATGAGCTCCTCTACCATTTTTAGGGTCCCGTAGTCCAAGAAACCCTTATAGTTTCGCCAAGTCTATCTGTCTGTGCTGAAATTTGGCATTAATATGTCTCAGTTTTTCCTGAGTTGATGAGGTCGAAACGGGTATGTGCTACAGAATAGTTGGAATCTATAACTTTCTTTAATTATCACCATCCTTTATAGCCCGTTTTTAGACTTCCGTACTTGGTATGTCAACTCATTGTAACAAATAGATATTTTTTTTTTAACTCTTAAGTTCGGAGTCTTGCGGAAAACTACGTAACCCTACAAGCGTGGCTCGACACGCTCTTGGCTGACTTTTTTGTATAAAATTCTGAGATTTTTAAGAAGTTCTTAAATTAAAATTGGAACAAAAGAGTGGCCCTAAAATGATGGCCAGGATGTGGGCTTTTAAAACTGTATCAGTGAAAACTTTTGGGATTCATATATTTTTCATTGGCGATAAGTGTAGACGGAGATGGTGGATTGAGCTGGACTCCTGTAATAAACATTGTTCCTCGGCAGTTCTGAACAGAAAGATGGAGAATGAGAGTAGGGATGCCTTTGCCCACTAATAACAACATTAAAAATCATCTGTCTGAAATACGTATAGCGCTGTGTGTTAGAGTGAGAGACGATCGCTCCGTATGCGTGAGAGAAAGAGAAGCCAGACAGACTAGCGCCGTAACGCGTTACGTAACGGAGCGATTTACCCGCCCTTCAAAACAAAATTATTTAAATGTTTTAGACCTAAAACCTACATGTAAATGTACTTAGTGGCTTGATTTAGGAGCCCTAGAGGTTCAGTGGAGAAAATCCTTGTATAAGATTGTTCTTTTGAATTCAAGTGATTCTTCAACCTTCTCTATGAATAGAGACATACATAATATAACATAATCAGCCTATAATGTTCCCTCTCTTGCAATATAGGCCTCCTCTGGGTGAGAGGGAGTTGGCCGTAATCTACCACGTGGGCCCAGTGCGGGGTGGTGTAATAGGAACATACAATTTCTTGGAATATAAAACCTTACTAAACTCAGGAAAACACGAGTTTCTTTATTCTTAACATTTCCGCTTATTACTTTCGCATTGAAAGCTGAAACTCTCTAGGTATGGAAATCAAATGACGTCTTTTCTTATGGCTAAAACTTGGGTTTCCAGAACACGGACAGTGGTCATACAATAACAGATGTTCAAATATAGAGAAAGAAGAAAATATGCTACTACGAACCGTACGACGCGCTTTGCCTTCTCCTTTATACCGCGTATATCTAGAGATTGGAATAATATGCTAGCGGCGGCGTTTCCGTCGGTCTATAATATTTGAGTGTCTTCAAGGCTAGAGTGAATAGGATCTTAATAAACTATTGCGCTTTACCATCAACGTTTGCGTCAGCGTCACTGTTTACCATCAGGCGGCATTGCGATCTAGCGCTAGTTTATAATTTATAATAATAATAATATATATACCTAATATAAAAAAAAAACAACGACCCGTATGTAAATGAAAGCCAAATTTGTATGTATGTATGTTTTTATGTTTGTGCGTGCATATTTCCGGAATTACAAGTCCGATTTAAGTATTTATTTTTTTGTTGTACTAGGTACGTATTGTTCAACTTAGGGAATACTATAAGTTTCATCAAAATTGGTTCGATAGTTTTTGAGATAGCGATTTTTTTTCGTATTGATAAGAACTTATTCTAACATGGGTTATGGCTGCCACTATTATTTTGTTATGAGATGAAAATAAGTAATTTTCGAATTTAGATTATGACACTGAAAAGCATGAAATAAATTTAATAACATAAAATAATTTTACTTTTGGCATGGCTCTAGAAGTCGGTGTCTCGAGGTTTTTGTTGTTTAGCTCGCCACCGACTTCTAGAGCCATGACAAAAGTAATATTATTTTCTCCTTTCAAGTGTTTTTTTGAAGTCGGTTTCTATTTTTCTGTAAAAAGTTTTTAATATGTATATTTTTGATAACCTATATTTTTTTGCTCCATGCATTTAGGTACAGAACAAAAAAAAACCTACTCCATTCAAACCTTACTTCCTCAATCACGACGCGCCCATGTATCATCTCAACCTAACCGTAATCTACGGCGCACTGAATGATTATTTATAAGGTAATTACAAAAACACTCGCACGATATCTCAGTAACTGCTAATGTTATTTATGTGCGGATAAACGACTACGAAGAGTTTTTGCATATCGCCCCCCTCGTTCGGTTAAATTGAATGATAGCGAGTTTCGCTGTATTTTTAGAACAAGTTGGAGTATGGGCATGAAGGCAGGATTGACACGTGTCGGAAGTAGTTGAATCAGACTCTTAAATTCACACACAAACATTCACATGTTTTTCGTGGCGTGAAAAACTATGATCTATTACGTAATGCGTTACGAGATACCTACCCAGTGCAACAAACAATTAAAAGTGGCACCGAAACGCAATAATAAAAACATATAAAAAGTAAATCCGATTGTAAATGGTGAGAGAACAGTTTCGGTAAACACAACTAGGAATATAAAAATAAAAAACATGTATATATAAAAACTACGAGAATATCATCCTCACAAATGACATACGTTTCATATACTGGAAGAAGAAGCGTCCGGTTCCGGTTTGACAGTATTTTCTAACACAGTCAGTGGTTTGTCGCACGCGCATCCTACATGCATCAATGTTTACATTGTTTAATTATTACTATTAATAAATCATTTATATTAATATTAATTACTAGAGACTTCGTTCGCGTGGTTTAGTTATGCTCCTCTCCTATTGGTCACATCGTGATGTTATATACCCTAAAGCCTTCCTGGATTACTGGGCTATCCAACCCAAGAAGAATTTTTCAAATCGGACTAGTAATTCCTGAGATTCTTCTTCTTATTCAGCCTATAGATGTCCACTGCTGGACAAAGGCCCCTCCCAAGGCTTTCTACGCTGACTGGTCTTGTGCTGCCCGCATCCATCGGCTTCCCGCGACCTTCACCAGGTCATCGGTCCACCTTGTTGGGGGCCTCCCAACGCTGCGTCTTCCAGTACGTAGCCGGCACTCCAGAACCTTACTGCCCCATCGGCCATCGGTTCTACGAGCAATGTGCCCTGCCCACTGCCACTTAAGTTTAACGACTCGCAGAGCTATGTCGGTGACTTTGGTTCTTCTGCGGATCTCCTCATTTCTGATTCGATCACGCAGAGAAACTCCGAGCATAGCTCTTTCCATTGCCCTTTGTGTGACTCTGAGCCTTCGTATGAGACCCGTTGTAAGCTGGTCAAAGACTTTAAGTCTTGAGACACCGTGGTATCTTCTATTTGTGGTATATTCCTGAGATTAGCGCGTTCAAACAAACAAACAAATAAACAAACAAACTCTTTAGCTTTATATATTAGTATAGATTACCACACATACGGGATCGGTATGTAATACATTATTTCTCTCACGCATACAGCAGCGATCCTCTTTCACTCTAACCCACAGTGCTATACGTATTTCGGACAGATGCTATGTGATTCTGTCGGGAGTTTAGTCGTGGAGGGTCTCCAGATCAATCTCCCTCTGGCGCAGCATCGTTGGTCGTGTTGTTGGGTTTAACATTGCATCACCGCTCAACTGCCGCCTTCCTTCCTATTCACTCAGTTTTTATGAGTGAATATGCTCTTAATAAACTAGCGCGCTTTACCATCAATCGATTGTATCACTGCTTGCATTACAATACTATCGCAATCGTCCAGACGACAGCACATCAAACTACTACAATCTTTCAGATTTTTTTATTACATTTTCAACTTTATCCCTACAGCATTAAGGCTCAAGGTTGATTGGGAATATTTGGCAGTTTTCATTACTCGGATTAAAGATCTCTGACTTTGGTAACTTTAGCCCACTATTACTTTAGCTTAACTTTAGCCCAGCCCATATTTATAAAAAGAAGTTTTTTTTTAACATTTTACATAAACGCCATTTTTCACAACGAGTAAGAAAAACAACGAATTCTAAGAACGAGACCTGAATTAAAAGAGCGTCACCAGTCGAGGAAATTGTCTTGTCAAAAATTTATTCGTTTTTATATTTTAGTGTGCCTGCGGTGGTCTTCCCGTGTCTTCAAGATAAAAGGCTTTACCATCAAGGATTGATTCACTGCTTATCATTTCGCGGTCAAACACTAGGTTAAACAAGGTATTAAAAAAAACTACTACCTAACTAGATCTCGTTCAAAACAATTTTCGTTGGTAGTTTTTATAGTAATGTAAAACATATGCTTTTTTAGATTTTTCATTTTCTTATTTTAGAAGTTAGAGGGGGGACCAATTTTTTTCCACTTTGGAAGCGTCTGTCACGCAGACATCACAATCATTTTTGAAGACCTATCCATAGATACCCCCCATGTGTTAGATGAAAAAAAAATGAGTTTCAGTTCTAAGTATGGGGAGCCCCCAATATTTATTATTATTTTTGCATCAACATCTTAATGCGGTTTACAGAATACATCTACCTACCAAGTTTTAACAATATAGCTCTTATAGTTTCAGAAAAAATGGCTGTTACATACGGACGGACAGACAGACATCATCTGATCTGATCTGATTGGTGACCCTGATCTAACTCGAGTTGGTCTCCAAAGCCTAGAGCACAGGCGTAGAGTAGCCAGCCTTTCGGTGTTCTATAGGATGCTTTTCGGGGAGTGTGCGAGGGAATTGCATGATTTAATTCCCCCATCTCCGTTCCACCAGGGGACGACCCGTCGTACGGCTGGTCTCCACCCTTACGTTGTTAACACCACTACGATCCGGACGGGGCGTTTCACCTCCTCCTTTATACCGCGTACATCGAGGGACTGGAACAATTTGCCAGCGGCGGTGTTTCCGTCGGACTACAATTTGAGTGTCTTCAAGGCTAGAGTGAATAGGCTCTTAATAAACTAGTGCGCTTTACCATCAACGATTGCGTCACTGCTTACCATCAGGCAGGATTGCGGTCAAGCGCTGGTTTATAATACGTAAAAAAAAAGCCCCTACTCGTTCACTGCTGGCCATAGGCCTCCTTCATGGCACGCCAACAAGCTCGATCCTGAGCAGTTCTCCGCCAGCCACCAGCCACCTTTTTGATGTCGTCGCTCCATTTCGTCCAAGGGCGTCCAACGCTACGTTTGCAGAGACGCGGTCTCCACTCGAGGTCTCGTTTACCCCAACGGTTGTCGGTCCTGCGGCATATGTGACCAGCCCATTGCTACTTCAGCTTGCTAATCCTCTTAGCTATGTCGGTGACTCTGGTCCTCACACACCTCTGGTCCTCTGGTCTGGTCCTCTGTGGACAGACATGACTAATCTATAATGGTCCCGTTTTTTGCCATTTGCTACGGAACCCTAAAAAGCAAGTGTTTTTATAAATATATAATTTCTATAGAAACCATATAAAATTATTAAGGAAGGCTCAAACAACAGATCTTTTAAAAGTTACCCATCCAGGCCATTGAATAATATATAAAAAAGGCTTATAATAGGAAAACAACAGAATTTTAACCCATGACACCTAAGGCGTCGTCCTAAAACTTTATTATCAGTTTCCGCTAACCGATGTATCTGAACTTATTTTGCATGTTAGTCGAGATAGGGTGCATCGTGAAAGAAACTTATGAATTATGAGACACTTCACGAATACACACATATGAGTCAGGTTCTGCGGCGACTGTGATTATCTTGAGAAGAAGCCATTATTGGAAACAGGGGGCTGAGACTTGAAGTGAAAGAAGAAAATGAAGGATTTGAAGAAAAATAATAAAAAAAGCTTTTTTTATTATTTTTCTTAATAACGAAGTAAAAGAAAAATATGTTACCGAGATCAAGTTTTCAACAACAACGACAGCGTTTTAATAAAACTTAGTTCACCTTTTTTGCGGTTATAAAGCTAAAGAAATGTATATAATAGAGCTGATTTCTTTGTTAACACGGTAAACTAAGTTTAAGTTAAGTGCATCTTATTCTTTCTATTTAATTCAGAAAAGGATAGAAGATAAAATTTTACTTAAGTCCTGCCAAATTAAGATACTCCATACACAAATTAGACGCGATTAAAGACATCAATTTACGTCAATTACGTCAATTTACGTCAGGCGCGGACTAATTTCACATGACTAAATTAATAATTATCTTCGGTCCTTTTCTTATCGACTTAGAAAGAAATAGAGGTACTGACTTTAAATTTAGTTTCGTTTTTGAACAAGGAAATCGCGGTCAGCTTGACGTATTATTAACAGTCGGTAGCAAAAGTTTTAACTTTAGTTGCTTGGCTTACCTACAGGAATAATTTATAAAGGCCTTGAAACCTGAACTAAATGGATAAATAAATAAATAAAAATAAATTGCGTCCCTGGTCGGGAGACAACACCGAAACCCCGGCTTCCGTAGGCGCGGGCTTGCGGGCGGTGAGCAGTGGGCAGCTCGCCGCCCGGTAAGGACCAGACCCGGGTCGACGGCGCGTTGTGTTACACGCGCGCCTCAAAGAGATGTCAGCACATAGTGACGGGATCCACGAAGACCGATGCCTCTTGGGTCAGGGTTGCGGGTTGGTTAAGAAAGAAACCGTGACCCTGGCGGCTGGCGCATAGGCAAGTGAAGAAACACGGGTGGGTTTTAGTCAGTAAAAAAAAGTCTGACTCGCCCTTCCGCTCCGCCCAGAGCGGGAGAGGTCATTTGATAATTTCCTATACATAACAAAAAAAAAGGAATAATTGCGTATCACACTATTAGTAGAAATGGCTTTCATTTTTGACAAGTCAACAATATTCATGAAGACTTTTACGCAGTTGAGTAGCTAAATGTTACAAATATAGGGACAATATCCGTGCCAATCTAATAATTGGGGGTGATTGGCTCGGGAAAGGCCCTTCTGTATGACGAAAAACTGGGCTTTACGGAACCATTTTTTTCTCTTCTATAAAAATGTGGAATATCTTAGGAAGCGTCAGGTTACAATGTAGGTATTCTCTAGAAGAATTTTTCCTACAGTGATAAAATTCAACCTTTGGAAATATCTCAATCTGCTGTTTTTTTTTTAAATATGATTCTCTATGTCCGACTGGTTTTTTTGGAGTTTTTTTTTTTTATTAGTTATAAACTAGTGCATGACTGCAATCCCGCCTGATGGTAAGCAGTGATGCAATCGTTGATAAAAGCGCACTAGCTTATTAAGCCTATTCATTCAAAAAAAACTGAGTGAATAGGAAGGAAGACGGCAGTTGAGCGAGGTGAGGCAATGTTTAACCCAACAACACGACCAACGATGCTGCGCCAGAGGATGATCTGGAGACCCTCCACGACCAAACTCCCGATACAACAACATTAGGCACATCGTACCCGGTACACATCGCAACACAACTGCTCAGACCCGTCCTTCGTACGGCTTCACCAGACATCATGCCGGAACACGACGAATCGCTTGGCGGCAAGACTTTGTCTATTGGAGTTTATTGGAGTTTACTCCTTAAGAATCGATTTTCATATATAAGGCGCCCGGTATGAGAAAAATCCGAGGGGTAAAACCTACTAACGAGTAACGAATTTTAAGCGTTACTATTTTAGTGCGCACCTTTGGTGCGCAACTTTCTGATCTAAAAAAGTGGCATAATTATCTTTTTACAAATATGTTTTGTTAGTTATTAAGTAATGTTATATTTAAAAAAAATTAATTATAATAATTAAAAAAAGAAATGTTTATAAAAAAAAATATTATCAACTTTCTTAAAATTGGTTAAAATTTTCATAAATATGAATTTGTATTTTTTTTAATTTTTTATGGTTTATTTTATAAATAATTTTTAAAATAATTTTTTTTTTTATTTTTTTTTCGACGTTATCGATAACTGTAGTTTTTTCAAGACTCAAAATCAAAATCAATTTTATTTGTTTAACATAGGTAGTGAATACAGTTCTTAAATTAAAATTTATCGGTCGCTATGTTATGCCAAGAAGCGTACAAATATATCTGACTGATTCTGAAGAGGAAAGAAATATTGAAGAGTGGCTTGTCTTCCAGATTCTAGCCCAGCAGCTCGACGTTTAACAAGTTCTTTTTTCATACCTCACAATAAACTCACACTATAACTGAATATTTCTTTGGTCCCAATAACATCGATACATAATATATTTTCACGAATCTCAAATCTCAAATAGTAGGTACGACAGATAGAGAGAATATTTTTCCCTCTTTCTGAAGTTACGTACAATATTTATGTTGATTATCTTCTAAACGGTAAACAATAGAGCAACAACGATCAGAGAGAACTTATTCGAAATAAAGTGATGAATACGTAGGTAATGTCAGTGCAGATACGTCAGCATGCCTAGTATGAGTTCTCATTACGAGACTAGATCGTCGATATCGAGCGCGTTTGGCGCTCTGGTTTTTACAAACTTGAAGCGGGTCAATCAATGAGTCAAACGCGGTCGATATCGACGATCGAGTCTCGTAATGAAAACTCATACTAGGTCTACAGTACTACTACTTATCTGCACTGACATTACCTACCTGGGTACTAATTTAATCAGGATTTTAGAAACAAATCTCGTATTTCAGAAGTAGACAGTAAGGGTGAGCGTCTTTTTCGAGTGGCGATCACGCACTGAAAGACCCAGACTGGGTAGGCTCCCGACAAGGTGGAACGACGACCTAGTGAAGGTCGCGGGAAACCACTGGATGCCGGAGGCGCAGGACCCGCAGCGGCGGCGTCGTGGACATCCTTGGGGGAGGCCTATGTCCAGCAGTGTATGTCTTTCGACTGAAACGATGATGATGATAATGATGACTAATTGTCGAGTAAATATTAAACTCCCTTATACATAAGTTGTATTGTATGAAGTAAAGGAAAAGCAGTAAAGGCATAACTCACTAAGTGTTTTCCTGAAAATCTTTCCTAAAACTACCATAAAATGTTACGCTTAACTCAATACACGCAATAACTCGTGTTATCATAATAGCAGTTTGACATTAAATGTCTCTCAGGGAACTGAATCCAGTCTTAAAGAAAATCATATTCATAGAGACTATAAATTCCCAGCCAACTCCAACACACCTCTTTAACCATATCTGTATTATTTTAATATACGTAAACCGAGTAACACTTCTGTCTCCCTCACGCTTGAGAATATGTGGATTGGTGTCGTCTCTCTCTGTTTTCGGAGGATATCTTAATAAGATTCATGAAAGGACGCCATATTTTATATCCGACTCTGTCCTCTATCTTCTTATATTATCCGGGCAGAAGAGAGCTCGTGAAATATGTGCCTGCTTGGGAATTTCCAATCTTTCAATAACACCTTTGTGGGAAAGTTCCGGTGTTTCGGAAGTTGTGAGATAAAACCTTTGTGCAGCTCTAGTTGACGTTTTAATTACGAGTTGCCTTTCATTATAAGTGTGTTAGTTGCAGTTTTGTTCAGTTGAAAGTTAATGACTGTTTTTGTTTTTTTAAAGCAATAATAATTAACATGAAGTTAATTCTAGATTACAAAATGTTGTTTTTTTATGCAAAGAAAACACACAACTGACATTTCACATGATGGCTGGGATTGACACTATTGACAGCTGTCACTTCAGCCACAGCTTATTGCTCGTTATGTACAGTGGGCAGCACATCAAGTTACCCCACTTTGACCTTGAACGCGTTATGAGCAACAACAGCGAGAATCGTGTGAAAGAGATATATAGCTTTTTGTTAGTTCTTACTCATAATGTTTCGTGCTGCAGTGCGTACGTGAGGATGTGTGCGTATGCGCGTCGTGGCGTCGTAAATCTATACTATGCGATAACAAATTTGTAGTACGAAGTAGTAGTTGAATCGGTGATAAAAACAGGCGACTCGCGCAATGCCTAAAGTACTTCTGAAAGTATATCAATTTGTTTGATGATCTTTTACTTAATCCTTCATTTTTCAAGCTTTTATTTATCTTGCAATGTATATAAGTATGCCCGGGTTATATCTTGCAACTTAATTTTGAAGCAGATATCTTTAACAGATTGAGCTGATTTTTTTTGCAAATTTGTTTCTTTACTCCCGGACTCTAAATTCGAGCCAAACTACTTTTTTTTTATAAATGGCTGTGCATTTTTAATGGTCGTGAATTCAAATAACGGAACAATGGGTGCCGACAGCAATATCGACTTCAAAACAGCATAAAAACTTTTTCTTTAACTCATCGTTATTTATACTCCGCTCAAAATAACATTAGACATTTAAGATAACTTTTTACAGTCCGTTCAACCGATTTTGAGTTTTATTACGTCGGTAGAATGGAAAATGGCGGCTGCAGTAAATAGTTGTTTTTTTTACGATTTTTGCTTTTAATTTCATCCTTATGCCTACGGAATAGAGGTTAAAATCGGTTGAACAGACAGTAAAAAGGTTTCTTTAGATGTCTTATCTTAACGCGAATAGAGTATAGATGTTTTAAGTCTTTAAAGTTTACATGAAAATGCACGATGGCTCGATTTAGGAGTCCGGAATAGGTGTAGGTTTCTAATACTTACCTATAAGTATTAAGTAGGTATTACCTACTCATGTTACATTTAAACAGGAGGTAGGTACGGTATACATCCGCGTTACACAATTAACATTAGCGAAATTTCACGGTCTCGAAGAATATTGTTAAGGAGACAGGTAGGTATAATCTGATGTAAAAAAAAAAAATTTTTTAATTTCATGCAGGATTAATAACTTTCCGGTTCCGGGTTTTGTCACCTACTTACTGGCGGGTTGGGGGTCATTATCCATGTTAAGGGATATCATCCCATCACGAACCTGTGTGAAGTTTAGCCAATTAATTAAGTATACCTACAAAAAGTCTCTTCAGTCTGCCGTGTTTGAGATTAACGTTGTCCGCGACACGATTATATTACTATAATAATAAGTTTGAACGTAGTAACAGAATTATCCATACCTACTGAAGTTTACTTTTACATGCAAGTTCAACCTTATTTGTGCCAGTAATAAGATACGATTTCAAAGGACAAACTCATTTTCGAATTTTATGTGGCTTCACACATAAAATTCGAAAGTGAGTTTGTTTATTTGTTAGGCTTTCAGTTTTCATACAGCGGCGTAGCTAACCGTAATGGGTTCCATATCAAAATATCTTGGGCCCCTTTTGCAAAAAGGACAGTGACGTTTTTTTAAGTTAATAAATATGCTGTCGATGCCCCGTATAATAGACACGGAGGTAGCTACCCCCCTGATTTAGGCGCCTTTATTACAGAACTGATCATCATGGAATTTTGCATACCTACCTATCAAAAAAGGATATTTGAATGGGATAGGTTACTGCGGGAGCGCCTGAGAAACCGCTGAATAAACATCAAAATAAAATGCGGAATAACAATCTTAATAGTTTTATTTAATATAATATAGTTGAAAACTTACATACGTATACCTACTCTAAATTAAAATATTTTTACTTACAACAAAATTTATAAAATCAAACTATACAATAGATTAAAAACTAGTAGTTTTTAATCTATTGTGTAGTTTGGTTTCGGATATTATAATATTTATTTTTAGAAAAAAAGAAAGAGCATACGTAGTTTGCGGTAAACATGACGCAAACAGGAAAACAAACACAAAAAATAAGTTCACACTTTCTGAATGTTCCAGAAATGTGAATACTAACCATGATAAATTCTGATCTCAAATCATTTGCGCATAAAATTCCTTGTCGTATAAAGCCGCCAGTGGGTGACGGCCCTCACTTAAATAATCACCAACAAGTATAATAGTAAAGGAAAATTTCTCAAGAATATTACAATGGTGCAAAAGAAGTATAAAATTTCAATTTACAGTATTAATAATATCTTTATATCTTATATGTATATATAAAGAATTGTTTATGTTATGTTATCAGGTAACAAAAGACTTTGAAGCTCCGAAACATCCGAGGTCGGTCTAGCTTTTGTTATCCTATATCCCAAGGCAATTAGCCTTGAACACGTGCAGTATGACGCATTGTTTTCTCGGAAGTGATGGTCTTCGACCAAGCATACTGGGTACCTATCGTATTATCAGTCGTAAACCTAATTTGAAACTGTTGAAAATGTTTGAAATTTTTTTTTTTTTTAATTAAGACGATTCCACCACATATCTAGATATGAATAGAATACATAAAATAATACAAAACAAGTACTGGCATAGCAAAAAACGTCAGACACAGTTATCAGACTATATGTGTAAACAATAAGTTATAAGCATTTATTATCTAAGACATACATATTAAAAATTTTTGTTAATTTGGTTGTTTAACGAATAAATGCTCAGTCCCTTGAGTTTCGTTATAAAGAGTTTACACTGTATTTACTTACAACAAATTTTATAAAACCAAACTATACAATACACTTAATAGTTACAAATATATGTAGTTTAAGTTGTAGTTAGCTAGAAGAAATCACAGTAGTTGCAAATCAACGCGGACTTTGCGGAGGTGTAATAATTACGACTGGTGGTAGGTCTCCGAGCACGCATCAACAGACGCTGGTCAATATGCGCGCGCGGCGGTGCATAGCTATGCGTATACATGTGCGAATCTAGCCGACCCGCCGCATACTATCGAGTGTGATCCGTCGATGCTTGCGAATTAAAGTTTTTACATATGTATATAATTTTCTGTTGTGGATAAATGTTAGTGTGATTTGTATGAATGATGTATGTCTGTGTGTTAATCAATACATAAATAAGTAATATATAACTTCATAAGTTTGTATTTATGTTGGGTTTTCAATTTATAAATATGTATAAATAAATTACTAAATACAATTATATTGCCTACATAGATAATATTTATTTTTTACAAACTTGTTATTTTAGAAAGAAAGGAAATATGTTCGTTTGCGGTAAACATGACGAAACAGGAACACAAACACAAAAAAAAAATAAGTATTAGTGTTATTGATATTTGTATCAGATTAATCATACAGTTACATTTATCAACAATGGTTGCCAAGCAAAATCAAATGCTGTCGCCAAACAAAAGTAAACTTTTACCTAGATTAGTATAATTTGACTGGGTTGTATAAGGCCGCCGCACACACAGGCAGCATAATACGTACAGATGATTTCGAATCTAATTTAAAACTGCTAACACTCACATTTCATTGATACGTCATAGCCTGCTTTGAAATCTTTCGGTCTGCATCCCGAAATGAGAATGCTAACCATGATAAAATAAGATCTCAAATCATTTGCGCATAAAATTCTTTATCGTGCAATGCCGCCAGTGGGTGACGGCCCTAACTTAAATTATCACCAACACGTAGATAGTATGGGAAACATTCTCAAGAATATTACAATAAAAGAAGTATACATTTTTTTTACAGTATTAATTATTATATTATCTTTATTACATTATGTATTAGAAGAATTATCCATAACTAATATTATACATGAGAAAGTAAGTTTGTCTGACTGTTACACCTTCACGGCCAAACCGCTGGACAATTGTGATGAAAAATATGGAGATAGATTGAAGCCTGAGGAAGGCAATGGAGGAAGTTACTTCATTATGACACAACATCAACAAACAACATGTGTGGCGTCTTTCCCAAATCGAGCAATGGAAGAATAAGCGTTTGAGAAACAGTGGTTGGAAATACCTACCTAAATACCTTTATTTTGATAAATTAAATAATTACAATATTATAATACAACTTATGGATTGTAAAACTGTGCTACTATTTAACGTGATAGTTTGTGAGAATTAATGAATGGATGGATGTTTGTTACTTATCACGCCTTAACGGTTGAAAGGATTTCAGTGAAACTTTGCACTTAAATAGATCATGACCTGGATTAACACCTTGGATAGGTTACTACGGAAACTCGGGTGAATGAAGTGCATTATTTACTAGTGCCGAAGAATCGGAGTTCGTCATCTAAAACTATGTTTAGGCTACAACGCTGCCGCCGTGTGCTCAATGTCCGCCACAGTGTCTGTATGTGTAACCACACCTAGCGACACCGAGTGTCTCAAGTGTTCAGACACGGTGTTAGACATTGAGTGTACTGGCTACATTGTTGTAGACTAAACTACGTTCGATCGGTTCTTATTAGCGACAAAAAATATGCCATGACATAAAAGAGCTCAAACTTGACCTCAGAAATACGCAACAAGATTGGCCTTTCAGTTGTTATGAAAACTACATGGGAGCGTAACGCTTTGCCAAAACAAAATATTATTATTTAATGATAAATAAAAAGTTACTTACATAAATTAAACTCTAATAACTATAGATACTGTAAAATTGTAATAACATAACAATACAAATATAAGCAAATATAGGTATTTATTTATTTTATTATAAAAAGGTTATTGAAATAAAAAAAGTATATACTTAATAATATAATATATAAATATATATTAATATTTGGTTGGACCACCTTGCGCGTCTAAGACAGCGTCCAGTCTGTCCTTCATCCCAACCACCATGTTCCAGCAGGTGTCCTTGCCTCTGAAATGCTCCCATGTAGTATGAGCTTCTCGCCGCAAGTTTTCGTTGTTGCGGATTTCTGAAGCATCCTAATCGAGAACCATGAGACCCCATAGATTCTCGATTGGGTTTAAGTCGGGGCTCTTTGCAGGCCATGGCAGGCAGATGACGTCATCCTGTGCCGCGAACCACTCCTGCACTACTCTGCAGGTGTGCACGCGGCAGTTGTCTTGGCACAAGTAAATAATGCCCTCTGGGTAGTGAAGTCGCACGGTGGGGATCATCACGTCGCGTAAAATTTCGACGTACTGTTCCCCAGTCATGCGCCCGCTAACCTCCACCAGTTCACCCGGTCCCATGGAACTCATCCATCCCCAAAAATTTAGAGATATTCTTCCACTTGCCCGATTTGGCAAAGTATTCACCTCCACATAACGCTCATTTCTATTGCGCCATAATATTTTTCTTCCGTCCATATCCGACCGGAAGCTTTTTTCATCTACGAAGATGACGATATTGTTTTCCCAGTCAAAATTATAATACTCTAGGCAAAAACTTACTCTTGCCTCCTTATGGGCCTGAGTCATCAATATTTTCTTGGCAGGGCGGCAGCATTTCTTTCCGGCGTCCTTGATTCGCCTCCTGACCGTGTCTAATGAAATCTAAAACAAAGAAAAATTCGTTATTATGACAAATAGTACGGGTCAACTTAAATAATCTGCATTCGCGATTAACCTATTTGCCAAAAATGTAAACAAATATGAGTTTATGAAAAACTAATTATATTACTTCACAAGTTCAGTAGTAGTGCTGAATTTGTGGTGGAATAAAATTACCTTATTAATAAAATTATTTTAATAGTAGTTATAAAAATGTTTAAAGGTGTAGAGCTTTAAACATTTTTATAACTATTAGTCTAGCAGTGCTAGTCATTCCGAAATCAACCTAATTCCAATTAATATAAAGTTGCTGTTTGTTTAACTTGGAATAATATACATTTGAACTTTTAGTTTGAATAGACTTTAAATGAGTATGGGACGGTTAAAAAATATTATTCTTCAAACATACACAAATAAACAATTTGTCGAACTGAGCAAATTTGAGAACTTTCACCTATGTTAGGGTGGGTTGTAAAGAACTGAAGATTTATCTAGTAGTAAAACCAAGTAGCACTTAGTAACAATCACTGGCCGCGCGGCGCGTGTGAAACTGTTTGCGGAAGCGCCGAGCGCCCTACCGGTACAAACTGGTTTGCCAATAGGTGTATTACAAGCTACACATGTATTGTAGGTACTCACACTGTACGAAGTTGAGGTTATTCGTGTTGATAAAAAAGGGTCGGCAGAGTGTGCAGCGACGATAGCAGCATCTTCTGCCGCCGTCGTGGCTCTCGCATAAAGTTGGCGGCGGTGGGTTTCCAAGGTTCCGCTTTCTTCCCACCGCCGAAGCCAGAAGTATACAGTTTTTTTCTGAAACGAAAAAATAGCTATAGTTTATTTGAACACTAATTGGCGACCACTTGAATTTGATATTAGACGGTCCGACTGATGAACCCGGCATTCACTCTGGACTTAATAGTTCACAACAATCATCATCTATTGCTGTAAGTGATCTACGTTGTGTAAACTGCGGTTTGCATGTATCCAGAATGCGAAGACATACTTTGGAAATAGCTGAAGTTCAATGTCTTATACAACGATGGATTGACCAGGTAAATAATAATAAATATATTTATTAGAAATATTTATCTAACAACACTATTCTAGGCGTATTTTAAGTGCTGCGAAGTCTTTAAAACTTCTCTTATCTTTTCTTTTAGGCACAAGTTTCCAGTGATAGTCAAGTGTGCCATGCATATTGGTCCAATGCTTGGAATGAGATACGACATCCAACAAGATCTGATTCTGTGTTTGATCATGTAAATGTATCAGCTGTGGCACGTCGCTCTTAAGGAAACAATCACATATACTGAATACAAACACTAAATGTGAAGCTGCTATTGGAAACAAGGTTGCCCAACAGATAGCACCTTGTCAGGTAATATAATTTTTGTTTTGTGTAATATCTTTTGGTTATAATCCGAATGGAATTCATTTAATTAGATCTTAAAGAATTGAATGTTTATATTTACAGCTAACATACAACATAAAATAATTTACTATAATATTGCTTTACACCAGTTGTTTGCTTTCTATTGCAGTTGACAAGAACAACACTTCTCTGTCATACGTGTTGATGATGGCCTGACAGAGCAACATCATGTTCTGCTTTAGAACGGGAACCCAGAGCAACAAGACTTAGTCCATCCCTTGAATCTGAGGCAGACCCTGTGGCTTCAACACAAGCAGAAGAAGGGAATGCTGATATAATACCTGGTAATAACCAGATACTACTGCCAAACTATATATGGGCACCAAGTACACAATGGCAATGTTTTTTCCTTGATTGTAACGGTATAGGAAGACTTCTAGTCCCAGCATTACTACTCATAAGTTTACTTTGTGATTATAATTACTATGTGCCTTCAGATTGTAGAATCTGCTCATATCACTTGACCCGTAATTCATGGGATTTATTAATCAATCAGTATTTAATCCTCTTGGAACATTTAGCTTAGAACAAATGGAAGAACTAGTTTCTTTACTGAAAGATAATATGGTAATACATTTAGATTTCAACAACATTCAGACTAGGCCAGATCATATTGTTCATTATTATATATTTAGAGAACCAGAATATGTCTAGAAATAATATCTTGTTATGTTCGGAATAATATTTTTCCACCGGCACAATTTTTGGATGATGTATTAGTGATGTATGATGATGAACTATATGAATAAAGATGTAAAACTACAATGTATTTTTCTTTATCTAATTTTCTATTTTTATGTATACCATTATATATAAAAAAATGTAGAATAAAGTATAGAATAAATAAGTGATATTTAACATAACCAGTATTGATAGAATATCTTAAATAACTTTGAAATGCTAAGTTTTTTGTAAACCACTTCTTTTACTAATTAATTCCTGGAATTGCCCCCTATCATCTTATTATTTATTATCTTGAATTTTATATGTGTGCACAGTGGGCCTAAATTACTATGGCGACTTGGCATTCCCCATTGGGACACAGATGGTTTATAACCATAACTATGGATTAACATATAGGATACATTTTATCTCGAAATTCCCACGGAATCGAAAACTATGCGGGTGAGCCCTCGGGGCGCAGTTAGTACTTATTTATATAATTCCCTACAACTACATAATTATAGTTATTAGATTATTTATTGAAAAGATTACAGATATTTTGCATTGTTTGGGGCCAATGCTTTTCAGCAATAAAGTTTTATTATTATTATTATTTACACGTCAACATCGCTACCATTACAGGGTTACACCCAATTAGATTCTAAGTATAAGCCCCGCACGATGATATTGCGACGGAACCTTGTCACAATAACAGCTTTGTGACGTCATCTGTCACACGAAAGGACAGCTAGCAAAAGAATGTTAAATGCAAAATTATAGTTTATTAATTTTGCATTTAACATTCTTTCGGGTTAAGGATTTATTTGTATTTTATAATTTTATTATACATACACATACCTACTCATCCATATTCTGACAAATAAACTTTCATTATTAAAAAATTCAAGGAAATAATTCTTGTAGACGTAAGAAAAATATACTTATTCGTATATCTTTCTTACATGTTTATTAACTTTTGCTAACTACATTTCTGTTAATTTGTGAGCGGGAATTAAACCAGAGTACCAAATAACACCAGGATAGTATGTAAAATTTTTTTTATATATAATTCAATATAATCTTACCCTATTTATTCAATTCCACTCATACAGTCTTCCGAATCAGAACGGCTTTCTGTGTCTGTCGTTTCCGATTCACTGTCGTCTGCCGTATTTATGATAAATAACTCGTCAGTTATTCGATCTTTTTTCCAATATTCCTCTTCAAGCCGTTTAACATGATTGACTTCCTTTCGCCAGTCATCTGGAGTTATTGACGCCAACGCCTCCAATGTCAGAGCTTCAATGCGACTTTCCAACTGCTCCACATTTTTTTCTGACACCCTCATCTTTACCAGGTTCCAGATGTACTCAATGGGGTTGAGGTCGCAGTTGTAGGGTGGTAATCTAACGACCTCATGGCCATTGGCAGCTAATAAATTGACAATTTTATAATTTTTCGGCGGTCTGTGCCGTTTAATTAATAATTACAGTTCAGGTTTTGTACTGTCGTTGGGAAAGTCGATGTTGTGAGCTTGTAGCCACTCAACCATCAACTGTTTTTTATTGTTCATACTTGGTGGCCTATTCTCTTCCCTACTGTGATAAGGGGCGTTGTCCATCACAATTATGGAGTTGCGTGGTATGTTGGGTACTAATTTTTCTGTAAGCCACTTGGTGAAATTCTCAACATTCATTTGATCATGGTAATCGCCCGTTTTGGTGTCTGCTTTAAACATTAAAAGGGCATTGTCAACAAAACCGCTTTCACTTCCCGCGTGAACTATTATCCATCGGCGGCCGGGGCTGTCGTTCCGTCTCACTCCGACATCGGTTGCTGTTTGCCAACATTTTTTACCGTGTAGTGTGCGTGTATCCACGTTTCGTCGAGATAAATAACGGGTCTTTTGTTATTAGCAAGCGAGTCATTTTCTTTCATACGTCATAAATATCTAGCCCTCCACGCTTGAATTTGGGGTCTTTCAATTAGAGCCAGTCTTTTTTGGTAGCATCGTTTAAATTGGTAGCCTAAATCACATTTAATTATTTTTCTTAATGTAGTTTCACTATTGGTATAATTAAGGTCTAATTTTGAAGCCGCCAAGATTTTGCGCATTGTGGGTATTTCTCTCCTCACCGTATACATTGAATGTATAATATTTCTTAAAGCTGTTACGGAAAACCCGTCGAAATATTCCTTCTTTTGTCTTTTTCCTTTAGTAGGAGTTCTCATTTTGCTGCCACTGGCTGTTGCCGACTCATGCTCTCGTCGCAATTTAGTCACAGTATTTTTTTGCAACGCCTGTGGCACATGCCACACGCTCCGTGACTTTGGTTTAGCTGTTGCTTCGGTATTAAAATGTCCTCAGTAGTGTCCGAAGTACTTTTTAAAGCACGGTTTATACTTTCAAGAACTAACTTACAGTCCTCTTTTTCTTTAACAAAATATTTGTCCACTTTAATTATAATTTCACGAGCACGATTGTGAATTAATTTCTTACTCATTTTAACGAGTAACAGCTAACAAAACTAAACAACAAAACTCAAGAACAACAATAAAACAGGATAACAAAAACAAAAAACTAACAAAAATATTCGATGTGCGTAAGTGGGTAAGCGCGGACTGAACTTGCGAACGGTACTGACGGTGCGAGGTCGACTACGTCACCAAGATGGCCGCCGATCGCAATATCATCGTGCGGGGCTAGTAACCTGGGACCGCGGGTCCTAAGAAGTAGATACGAGACCACGCTTGACCCAGCAATGTTTCAACGAACAAAAATAAAGTGCGTGATTGATTAAGTAGGTTTAAAATCATTCAAGATTTGATTTTGATTTTGAATAAAATTATCTGGCGTTGGAAAAATCAGCCGTAAATGCTATAAAAAACAAAATTTCCTATAATTCTGTTTACATAAGTGGGTATAACTCTGGATTTAAGCTTTCACTGTTCTCTCTACATTTTAATGACGTATAAGACATTAGGACTTTGTTTATTAAAATAAACAAAGTCTTATATATCCTATACGTGTATTTAAAAAATTATAATTACATAAAAAAATATAACTCACCGTAATGCCCGTCTGCTGACAAATGTCTATCACTCGGCATCCACTCAATCGAAGCGCTATGATCCGGTTCCTCTGAATTTGAGTTAACTGCGGCGCCATATTTATTTTAAAAAAATTGTTTTTAACCGAACAGCACACTGTAGTTTCACAATTTCCAAGTCAAACTGACTGACGTAACGAATGAACGATTCGGGAGCAATGGCGGACGCGCAGGAGCGAGTGGGTGTGGCTTATTCCATAATTGGCTCCCAAATAACGATATGTGCAACCATTGGATCATTTTAAAAACGTTGAAAATTCCACCAATCTTGCCAAGGATACTTTCTTTCTAACACTATATGTTGCATCGTAGTTATAGATATGTATAGGGTTTACCTTGATGTGCTGCCGTGTGTACAGATAACAGCACATGAAGCTACTGCAATCTGTCAAATTTCTTTATTAGATTGTCGTCTTTATCGCTAAAGCAATAAGGCTCAATATGGATTGGGAATATTTGACAGTTTCGGTTAGCTAAACCTACTGTCGTCCGTACATATGTATATACATTCTATATATTATCAATGTCATGCGAATTGCGAAGTAAGATACATAAAAGGAATAAAATATATAGATCAATAGATAAGCATACAAAATCAAAAGGCACAAAAAAAATGACGGAAAAATACAGTTTTTTTCTAAGTCATCCAAAAAGTTAGTAGAAAAACCTTAAATAAAATCCAACACGTAAGCAATGTACTAGTAGTTTATGTAGCTTAAAAGTTTTCGTTAAGGGAAGGTATGCGGGGTTACGCCAGGATATTAAATAAAGTTACACCCATAAATATTTCTTCAGTTAACTCTGTAACAAGGTAAAAAGCTGCTGCATCATTATACAGCGGATGGATTTATTAAAAAGAGGTAGAACGGCTCACATTTATCATTTTGACACTGGCCGTACTGGTGTTTGTTTTATAGATGAAAAAAAATCATAGGTGCTTATTTTGAAAAAGGAACGGTTAGTTCTCGTTAACTACCTACTGCATTCGTTTATTACTGTTATTCAAACAGCTATATATCTCGGGGTTGAAAAGGCTATGATTTTGGGTCAAAGTTTGTACAGGATCAATCCTACACGTTACAACCAAGTAGGTACTACTTGTGAAGCGAGCTTAATGTAGGTCTGTGAGTCATAAAGGGCAAAAATTATGCCGCGCCCCATGGATTCATCTGCATAAGTTTCAATTCCATGGCCATCCCTATGACTTTCATCCAAATCCATTCGATAGTTTTTGCAAGAAAGTATACCAGACATCAATCCATACAAATTACTCTTAATAATACCAGTAAAAAGTAGGAAGTGTGTTTTTATTAAAACCTACGATCAGTTATTAAGCTTTCTCGGTTTCATTTACTTTATCTTTTCTTGTTTTCCTTCCTGTCAAATTAAATAGAATTGAAAGAGATCATAATCAGTAGCCATAAGAAAAAAAAAGACGTGTTATGGAATATGTTTGACATTAGCAATAAACAATATTCCGGAGAAAATAAAAAAAAAAACCTTTATTTTTATAAACAAAATTCGAAACACTAGACGAGGCATGCAAACTTTTTTCATAGTCACAAACGTAAGCTTATTTCTGGGGGGCGGCAATATAATGCCTCTGCTCGTAAATCTTAACTTTAAGTGAAGCCGGGAGGGGGGATTAAAGATCAGTAATCTTAGGTACAGATGAGTTATGGCCGTACCGCGATCCTCTTTATTGTGACTTTAAGAAACTAAGAGGAGATTTTGTTAAACGTTTGAAATTAATTTAGATAATGATTAATGGTATCTTTGGCCTCCCTTAGGAATTGTATTTGCATAATTGAACGGTGCGTGGTTATGTTAGTTTTGCGGTCTCTGGTGGTAGATGTTGTATTGTTTTATTATCGGTTTTAGTTACTGGTCGTCCAATAGTTTGTGACGAGCAAATCATTATGGGATTACGATTCTGAGTAAATGTGACTCAAAGTTGTAAACTAGGTGTGTTGCTAATATATACAGTAAATTAGTGTCTCTTTATGCACTAAAAATATTTAAGTTTAGGTTTTAACTATAAATGTATAATTGTACGAATAGAAAAAAATAAAAAAGAAAAAAAAAAAACATTTTTTTTTTGTGAATATCGTTCGTGACTCCTATGTTTATGGAATTCGTTTATTCAGGGTGTCCAGAAATCAATGAATAACCTTGAAAACATTGATATAATATTAAACAGATATGATATGCTCTAACAAATTAACCAAAATAAATGTGCCGATCGGAGCAGCAGCACACACATGCATTTTTTTTATTCTGCGTACATTTCACACGTTGGCACAGTGAGTGAGATGGGGCGCTATCTAAAGCATAGAGAAGAAAAAGATGGCTAGTGTTTGTCGTTTGCGCTTAAATAGAATCGACGAAAACTAAAGCGACTTGCTGGACTTGCCTCCTTTTGTACTCTTCATTTTCAGTGCGCTAGTGACGTATCTACCTTAGTTTAATATTATATCAATGCTTGAAAAGGGTTTTATGACTACTAACGACCATTCAGATAAAAATAGAAATAAAAAAAATAAGTAGTTCCAAAGATAGGATTTTTATAAATATATCGATGTTTTTCTTGTACACCAAGACCACAAATTAATTAATTCCATTGTTTTTTTTAGTATTGCGTGTTGTTATGTTTTTTTTTTAATTATTAACATAGGTGGGTTAGATACAAATGTGAAAAACGTTGATTGAAAATAACTTGGATATTGTATGTGGTAATAGAGGACACGAATGATGACTTTTTCTATTATAAACATTGATATATATATAATATTAAACTAAGGTAGATACGTCACTAGCGGCACTGAAAATGAAGCATACAAAAGGAGGTAAGTCCAGCAAGTCGCTTTAGTTTTCGTCGATTCTATTTAAGCGCAAACGACAAACACTAGCCATCTTTTTCTTCTCTATGCTTTAGATAGCGCCCCATCTCACTCACACTGTGCCAACGTGTGAAATGTACGCAGAATAAAAAAAATGCATGTGTGTGCTGCTGCTCCGATCGGCACATTTATTTTGGTTAATTTGTTAGAGCATATCATATCTGTTTAATATTATATCAATGATTATAAAGTGAGAATTTGATTAATCTAGCTGCACCCTGTACTTTCACCCGAGTGTTTCAATCGCGTGGGAATGTCTGAATGAAAAGTACTTATTCTATGCGTTATTGTTGGCTATAAACTATCTAATTTCAGCTAAATCTGTGTAAAAGCGTGAACGAGTAACAAATATCCATTCATCGATCCATACATACATCCTCACAAATTATAGTACCTACATATTAGTATAATTTCAATTACTATTATATTAGTCAATAATTAATTGTATTCCATAATTCCATAATAGCTGGTATATTTAAATATCGATTGAATTATTAACACTGTCGGGCACAGCAAAATATTATTAGTAACTAGCGGCCGCCAGCGACTTCGTTCGCGTGGAGTTAGTTATGCTCTGTTCCTATTGGTCGCAGCGTGATGTTATATATCCCAAAGCCTTCCTGGATTAATGGGCTATCCAATGCATAAAGAATTTTTCAAATTGGACCAGTATTTCCTGAGATTAGCGCGTTCAAACAAACAAAAAGACTCTATAGCTTTATATATTAGTATAGGTAGATAATTATACAAAGTATACAAACTATAATAAGTATATTAGTATTAAATATGATTAGTAAGTACCTACTTAAATTATTGGTACCTACCTGCAAAAGACTTACATTTTCACACCAATTTCTTAATCTAAATCACCCGAGGAACGAAATTACTCGCCATTCCTTTATCAGCCAATCAGCGTAAAGACAAACGGGCTTATTCATAAATCTCGATGGCGCGGGCGCATTATTCGCGGAAGGTGAAACAACAAACATTACAGACATAAATCTGCAACGTATCGCGGTTGCGACTTATAACTGTGAAACACGGGTGGGTAGGATGGACAGTAGATGGGCTGGTTTGCTCGAGCTATGAAAAGTCAAATTGATACCAATTGCAACGGATAGTATGTTACGTAATTACCCTGTTGGTAGAAGTAGAGGTCCTTGGTCTCCCAAGAGTCAAGACACACCTCAGACTTCGATGATTCGGGATTCGGGTTCCTGCTGCCTTCATAAGTTCGTCATTCAACCTTGTAGGAATCCTGCGAACGCTACGTTTTCTGATACGTGGTCGCCACTCCAGAATCTTTCGGCCCCACTGGCCAGCTGTTCTAAGAGGAATCGGCCCTGCCCACTGCCGCTTAAGTTTTTTTTAACCTTATAGACATTCTGACTGTAGCTTCACAATACCTATACAATATGTAAAGAAAACCCTGTCCGATCCGTGAAGGTATTGTTAGGTATCGTTAACTGATTCTAATAATGCCTACAAAGCCGGGCTAAACTTAAAAAAAAATCCCCCAAAAAAAATAAATATTATTTCGAAAAAGCGAGGTAACATAATGCATGTGCGGTAGGCAACCCGATAGCCCCGCCCCCCTTCACCCGCGCATGTATGCGCGGGTGAAGGGGGGCGGGGCATGCGGCACGTGGTCGCATCGCTATTCGCTCCGTCACAAATGGTGTTGTCAGTTTTTTAAAAATTACCAAATTTCGGGGAAATTGGAATTAATACCCGGGAAAAAAAGATTATTTCAAAATTCATTATTATTGTTACTATGATGGTTATGTAAAATTTTATATTATATTTGGTCAAGTGTTTACCTAACCTTTATTATCCTTATGGGTCGGACAGGGTTTTCTTTACATATTGTATACTTGAAAATCTTATGTAAGTTCATAAAAATATCTCTAATTTTAAGAAAATAGGCGATATTCGTAATATAAATACCAGGAACAAACACAATCTTGCTGTACATCACACTCGTCTCCACAGAGTAGGCAACTCGTTCATGGGTCAATGTATACACTTTTACAACAAGCTTTCCATGGACATTCGAAACTTACCCATTAAACGATTTAAGAACCATATAAAGGCCAAACTTTGCAAAAAGGGGTATTATAAAATCACAGATTATTTAGAAGACAAAAAAGCTTGGGACTGAGCTGCTCGCTCTGTTAAGCATTGTTAATTGTTATTAAGCAATATGCGTAATTATAAGGTAAATTATTGTAAACATTTTCATTTTTAATGTCTGTACTTGAAAAAAGACGATGATCCCTGAGTTTGTTTTTGCTATTTCTTCTCAGAGGTAGTCAGTTAGGAAATGCCGGCTTCATCTAGTTAAAAAAATAAAATAAAAAATAAACATGACGTGTAAAAGTGATCAGTGATCCTACTTGCTTAATAAACGATTTCATTTCATTTCATTTCGTAATTACCCTGTTGGTAGAAGTAGAGGTCCTTGGTCCCCCAAGAGTCAAGACACACCTCAGACTTCGAAGATTCTGTACTTGTCTAATCCAACGGGTTCCTGCTGCCTTCATAAGTTCGTCATTCAACCTTGTAGGAATCCTGCGAACGCTACGTTTTCTGATACGTGGTCGCCACTCCAGAATCTTTCGGCCCCACTGGCCAGCTGTTCTAAGAGGAATCGGCCCTGCCCACTGCCGCTTAAGTTTTTTTTAACCTTATAGACTAGTGTTTAATCGCGGTCCCGCCTGAAGGTAAAGCACGCTAGTTTATTAAGCACTCTAGTCTTGAAGACGCCTAAATTGTAGTCAGGCAGGAAGAAAAATTGTTCCAGACCTTCGATGGCGATGTCCTACGATATAAAAGATGAGGCGAAAAGCTTCATCTGGATCGTAGTTCGTGCAATACTTCGGGCTATGTTGGTTACCTCAATTCTTCTGCTGATGTATTCATATCTGATTACACAAGGACATGACTTTTAATAAGTCAAGACTAAAGAAAAATTTCTTCATAAACCAAGCTAAGATTTATACAATGTTAGTTTTCTTTATATGAAACCTGAATATAGTTTGTTCAGAATAATCAAATTAATCGATTACAATCATTTTTACACCATGATATTTATTCCCAAATACATTTGCGTTACGGGTTTCGCATATAAAAAAAATGTGCGCGAATTTGAGGAGCAGCGCAAAGCTGTCCTCGACGCCAAACACGACCAATTAAAGGCCCGCCCACCTGCTGACATCACATACAACTAGGGTTGTAACGGAGCTTCGCCTCCGCTTCCGTTACTGCGGAAGTTCCGCAAGAAATCGTATCTTCGCTTCCGCCTCTGCCCCCGCACAATTTTTGCGGAGTTATAACGGAGGTTTATTTAGGTATTTATAAAATAAATAACGCGTAAGCTGCGACGCTCGACAACCGTCCGGCCGCATTTGAGGTCGCGTTTGAGGTCAAGAATCAACTAGTGCGAGGCGGGAATGCGGCAAACACAATTTGTTTCTCCTTAATTTTCATTACAAGAAGGTAATATTCTTTTTACCAACTACATTACTATTAATGTACGTATTTAAAATAAAAAATTGTTTTAATTATCCATAAATTTCAATATTTTCTATATGTACTTTCACCTCCGCCTCCGCCTCCGTTAACCTCCGCATCCGCGGAGGTGAGACTCGTCGCCTCCGCATCCGCCTCCGCCTCCGTTATCAAGCCTCCGTTACAACCCTATACAACTACGTCGACGGCGTGCTTACGTGCCCTCAGTGTGCACGAAGTTTCGCCGCCAAGATAGGCTACATAAGCCATCTTCGGGCGCATGAGCGCCAAATCATCGGCTAGGAGTCGAAGTGGTCGCCGTGGCCGGAATCGGTCGGAACATCATAATCTAAAAAAATTAACGTTGTAGTCTAAACTAAACAAGAAAGTCTATGAATATTCTAAAAAATGCACGTGTTTCGGCATTGTAGAAAAATTCTCGGTGGTAGGCCACAACATCAGCCACCGGCGTAAGTTACCACCCACCAGACAAAGTCATGCCGCAAAGCGATTCATCGTGTTCCGGCATGATGTCTGGTGAAGCCGTACGGAGGACGGGTCTGAGCTGTTGTGTTGCGATGTACGTGCCGGGTACGATGCGCGAAATGTTGTTGTGTCGGGAGTTTGGTTGTGGAGGGCCTCCAGATCAATATCCCTCTGGCGCAGTATCGTTGGTCGTGTTGTTGGGTTGAACATTGCATCACCGCGCTCAACTACCGTCTTCCTTCCTATTTACTCAGTTCTTTTCAGTGAGTAGGCTTAATAAACTAGCGCGCTTTACCATCAACGATTGTATCACTGCTTACCATCAGACGGGATTGCAGTCAAGCGCTAGTTTGTAATTTATATTAAAAAAAAAAATAATAAAAAAATCGCAGTCACAGTTGAAATTAGATCATATCAATTCCTCTCCAACAAAACAGCTCTTCAAAATAAACAACTGCGTGTCCCTCGCGTTATCTGGGACCGTCGCGCCATAAGACAATAGTAACGCAATAATAAAAATGTTGAATAGCCCCCGTAATGATATTGTTACTGCCCGTAATGCATTGTGCGATAACGGATAAACTGTACCCAGTAGACGAATATACTGGGTACTGTGAGTTATGATGGAGTTAGGATTTTATCTAGGAGAAATTGTGTTTAAGATTTTTGTATGAAAGGTAGTTTGTGGTGAGGAATGTTAAGGTGGTAGGCCATAACATTGGCTGCCGGCAGAAGTTTCCACCCACCAGACAAAGTCTTGCCGCCAAGCGATTCATCGTCTTCCGGCATGATGTCTGGTGAAGCCGTACGGAGGACGGGTCTGAGCAGTTGTGTTGCGATGTGTGCCGGGTACGATGCGTCAAATGTTGTTGTGCCGGGAGTTTGGTCGTGGAGGGTTTCCACATCAATCTCCCTCTGGCGCAGCATCATTGGTCGTGTTATTGGGTCTAACATTGCACCACCTCGATCAACTGCCGTCTTCCTTCCTATTCACTAAGGTTTTTAAGTGAATGGGCTTAATAAACTAGCGCGCTTTACCATCAACGATTGCATCACTGCTTACCATCAGGCGGGATTGCAGTCAAGGGCTAGTTTATAATTATTCAAAAAAAAAGGTACACTTATCGAGGCCGATTTTTAGGTGGGTGAACATCCATTACCAACATATCGAGACCCTGCCGTGCTTCGGGCGGGAAACTCGTTAAACGTTGCAATAACCCCAATATAGTTGGAAAAACGCTAGGCAGTTGGTGATGAAAGTTATAATACGGTTATATAAAGAAAAATTGGGTCGATTTTCTCGTAATTTCTTTCATGTACTACCTAATGAAATCATTTACTTACCAACTTTTCTCACCTGCCCATTTTCCTTTTCAATTTGCCACAATATCCGCGCAACCAAACAATATATAAAACTCGGAACAAACTTCTAACCATGCCGGCTTATTTATGACACAACATCAAGATTTTCTTTCAAATTTCCCCGAAGTAAACACGTATATTTCTCCGTTTATTATCCAGAGTCGACCTCCTTACTTATCTTACCGAGTATATTGTTAAAAACATGATGACTTAGGAACTGAAAGCCCCATTAAGTAGCGTCTCTATTCATGTGGTAACATGGGCGGGGAAGGGGGCTGCGCGCGGTGCGGCGGGGGGATGTGGAATAAATACAAATAAAGAAGTGAGTTGTTTAAAAAGCGGGTATTCCGCGCCAGATAAGGGTGCGTTTCCGTCGTCTCCCCCGGCGGCCGCTCGGCGGAATTATTTCAGTGGTTCGACGAAACCCGATGTCGTGTCGCTGTCGCATTCAACACTCTATCTTTAAAAATGTCTAGTGATGTTCTCGTGGTTCTTTGAATTGTCGATTGTTTTCTAGGAAGAAATCTCCAGAAAGCAATCGACAATTCAAGGAACCGAAAGGATAGTTAATTGGCTTAGTAAATATTTTACAAGATCAATCGATTAGTTTGAAATGTTATGTTAAGGTTCAATAGATTATAAGTACTCATTTTGCAATCTCTTGAGTCATTGAGATACTACAAAAAAAAGTTGTAATAACAGACAAGAATAACCATTCAAAATAAATCTGCCAAACTATTACTGGATAGTTATTTTGATCACCTCAAGTTCTTTCAAACTCTGATAAATATAATGAACCTTTAAGGAATTTCATCGACACAACATTCCACGTCACCTCCCATCCCTAGTGACAGATCTGTAAAGAGCCACCGTGTCAGATGGCCGCTGTTTCTTAATTTCCTCTCGCCAAGATAAGATTGGCTTTTAGCTTTTTATTGAATTTTCTATGTTAGGCGTAGCACTTTACAACTTGCTCTTATTCCGACGTAACAAAGAAGCTGATATCAATTTAATTACAGAACCATCAAATGATGTAGACTTTGTTTAATAGTAATTGTTTAGAAGAGAAGAGATTGTTATTGTTTCTCGATAGATACACTACACGTAACACACTCACTCTCTCACTTCACTTCTTCCCTTTTTCCTATATCTCGCTCCAATCAGCTAATAGCCGTGGTGGCCTAGTGGTTAAAACACCAGCCTCTGTATGAGTGTGCGGGTTCGATTCCAGGTCGGGCAAGTACCAATGTAACTTTTCTAAAGTTATATGTACTTTCTAAGTATATCTTGGACACCAACGACTGATTACAAGGTGAAGGAAAACATCTTGAGGAAACCTGGACTTTAAGTCTGAAATCGCCAACCCGCATTGAGCAAGCGTGGTGATTACGCTCAATCCTTCTTTGTATGAGAGGAGACCTGTGTCCCGCAGTGGGACGATAAAAAGGTTGATGATGAATCAGCTAGATTTAGAAAAAAGGGCAAATCCTATCCTATCCTATCATCAGCATATATAGAGCAGTCCACTGTTGGACATAAGCCTCTCCTATTTCACGTCCGTCTACTCGATTTTCGGCAACTCCCATCCAGTTATTACCAGCCATCCTACGAGGATCGTCGCTCCTTCATATTTCCTACTAACATCATGAATGATGATGCGAGGATGCATGTATGCACGTATGGATTTCAATGAAGTTTAGCACACAATCATGCCAAACTTCATTCAAGTGCATACATGCATCCTCGCATAGCATAGTTTTCTCATTTATGATATTAGTAGATAATAAGTAAATACAATAAACAATGGAATACCACATGGAATAATTTTTATTTTAACTGCGGGGAGCAGATAGAATGGACTAAATTGAAAATGAAAACACAATTATTAGCAATCGACAATTCAAGAAACCGAAAGGATAGTTAATTGGCTCAGTAAATATTTTACAAGATCAATCGATTAGTTTGCAATGTTATGTTTAGGTTCAATAGATTATAAGTACTCATTTTGCAATCTCTCGGGTCATTGAGGTGCTACAAAATTCTTGTAATTGCAGGTAAAAATAACCATTATTAGCTACTAGCTGGATAACTCTAACTATTGACAGTAAGCCATAAATGAAATAAGTAGTTAGTTTCTATCTTGGGGTCCCGTGGCAATTAAACTTCATGTTGGGTCAAATTGGTTGAGTACAAATTGCCATTGTGAAAAAAGGCATTTGCGTGACGAAAGTGACGAGTGAAATAATTAACGAAATAATCAAGTGTTTGTATTTCAACATGCCATAATAATTATAATTGTCCTCAAGATCAAAGTTCGGTCATGGAGACCAATCACAGCGGATACCAGCCTTCGATGGAGCAGTTACTTTAGTCGTGGCGTTGTAGTGCTTCAGTGATGCTTCCGGATGATATTATAGTACATTACGATATTAGTGCGTAATGGTGGTTATAACATGCGAGGCGGAATTTCAGCCCGAGCCGAAGGCGAGGGTGTAATTGAGCCGAGCATGTTATAACCAATACGCACGTATATCGTACGACATTTTTAACACACTTGCGAGGAAACAGAAAAAAGATATTCAGAATACAAGTACAAAGAAAAGAAAATTTGAGAAAAATGGCGCGAGGTTTATTTTCTGCCGTAGCTGCGTGAAAATGTTGGCAAAGATGCTAGAGCATGCAGTCAAGTTTTTAAATTACCGAATAAACTGTTTTTTTTTTTACAAATACTCATTTAAATACAAACAAATACAAATTTGTTTATTTCAAATAGGACATCAGTTATTTTAAATAAACTCAATCTGTGAATGCACACTGTTGCTTTCCCGCCATTAGTATTATTATTTGCCATTTCAAATATGGAACAGCGCGCTGCTCACTGGCGGGAGCCACGCGGCGGCGATCAGTTCCATAATTATTTGAAATGACAAATAATGCTGTTATGGAATTTGTATGGACTATAACTTAACTATTTGCTTTGATAACACACGCGTTTGTTATGGCCCGCTTTACATATTTAAAACCGGTGGGATTACATCAGCTTTACGAGCAAGGGTGTTAAAAAGAGTTTTACTGCCATTATTAGGAATAGATGCATATCCGTGATGATGCGTGTTCGCGGCAGCACTAAGAGTATTCTCAGTGTTTTTGCCGAATGGTGGGATTCGTCGATGTGGCGGATACGGATGCCGCTCTACGCTAAGTATTAATTTTATCTACATCTGTGTCTTATATCTATCTGTATTTGTAACCTACTAACACTACAAGTTAAGTAAAATTGTTACATTTCTGTCTGAAATACCTCAAAATTTTACAGGTGAACACTCATAGCGCCATGGATTGGCAATCCAACATGACCCGAAAGAGATCAAGCGCAGGACCAACTGCTAAACGTGCTTTTCGAGGCACCGCCAACTTCCAAACTGCGAGCTGTTACTAAGAAAATCTTTATTAAAAAATCTAATGCTCAATGTCAAACTTATTTATTACCTAGCTTGTATCTGCAACTTTATTCTGATAGTGCCTATCATTGACCATTAACAGCTTTGTACAAACCATACAAAAATATGACCCATTCACCAAATCTCTCTGCAAAACAATTTGATTCGTCTTGCGACGTTTCGTTTTACGTTCTCATATAAAGATACTGCATACATTTGCTCCTGCACGTCTTATCTGTCGCATAAACCGCGCATTAGCTACCGCTGCACATTTCCGCTTAATACTTACATCTCTGTATTTTATTCGTTCATTTTCCTTTGAAAGTATTTGATGTTTCTTATAAGAATATTCGAAGGGAGAGATAAAGGAATAACTTGCGAGGTTTCATTTTCATTGTAATGAAATGTGTACCACTAATCGCATTTTTCATATTCGATCTTATAGTATTTTGTGAAATGTTGATTATTTCTTATAATTGTATTATCGTCAGACATTTTTATGTGTGTGAAGTTAGCGTGCTATTACTTTATATTATTTTGTCTCTTCTGTTCAGAACTTGAGAGAAAACCTAGAAATTTCAAGCTTGAAAAAGTGTCGTATCTAGACTTCTGCAGTAATATGATAATCAGCCCATATTGTTCCTATTGCTAGAATACAGGCAGAATGTCACACAGTAAGTTAGTGAGAGGTACCAATGTTTTTTTCTATGGTGGAAAAATCCTCATGGACTATCCTCCGCTCGGGGACGCGGAGGGGCGTGCCGGACTCTTCTTCTTCTTCAACCTATAGATGTCCACTGCTGGACAAAGGACTCCCCCAAGGTTTTCCACGCTGACTGGTCTTGTGCTGCCCGCATCCATCGGCTTCCCGCGACCTTCACCAGGTCATCGGTCCACTTTGTTGGGGGCCTCCCTACGCTGCGTCTTCCAGTACGTGGCCGCCACTCCAGAACCTTTTATGCCCCATCAGCCATCGGTTCTACGAGCAACGTGCCCTGCCCACTGCCACTCAAGGTTAGTGACTCGAAGAGCTATGTCGGTGACTTTGGTTCTTCTGCGGATCCCATCATTTCTGATTCGACCACGCAGAGACACTCCTGGACTCTTACTGGCTAAAAAACCACCTAAGCGTTCGTCATCTGCCTTTCCGGGGTACCATGCGGGTACAGTGCGAGCTGGTAGCTTCCACATGTATTCGATATTTTTAGTTCCTTTTTTATTATTGACAATTTTCTCAAGAATTTTTTTTTTCACCGTTTCAAGGGCAGACAGAACGTAGTACATATAATTTCAAATTAACATTTATTAAGATGAAGATCAAAGAATGTTGACGAATGACGGCTAAACAGTAAAAATCAGTTAAGCAGCAACGAACAATATAAAGTCGCATCACGACGAAACCAGTCCATAAAATACAAAGAGTAAAAATACCAATTAATTTCCCCTCCTCGTTATCGTTAAAATTAAAATCACGGAATAAAAACAAAGCAAGTGCAACGGAAACAGCACTCTCTTAAGTTGAACACAAAACAAATTCAGATCGTGAAAAACTCTCGCAAAAATATTACTTATCTGTGCATTGTCTCGACGGGCGACAGATTCTTTTAAATAAGTTACAGTAATCACAAGAACATTGTATTGTATAAATATAGCTGGGGTAAGTTTTGAGGGAGATGAATTTGAAAGACCTTTTTGGCTTTGTTGTTACGATTATTGAAGAAAACTGTACTTATTAGCTACACGTAAGTAACGTCAGAGAATTTAATTAACAGTTCAAAACTTTTAAATTAATTCATCATCATCATCATCATCATTTCAGCCGAAAGGTGTCCACTGCTGGACATAAGCCTCCCCCAAGGTTCTCCACGAAGAGCGGTCCATCCAGCGATTACCCGCGACCTTCACCTGGTCTTTGGTCCACCTTGTCGGGGGCCTTCCCATGCTACGAAATAATAAATTAATTAATTACACAAACACTCTATTCTAAATACCTTTTAGGGACATATACATTTACCTACACAACATTAATGAAATAACAATTTTAAAAAATGCCTGTTCGAGGGTCAAAATCAAATAACTATTAACCGATGGATATTATCTTGGTGGTAGGCCATATCATAGAGTGCCGGCAGAAGTTTCCACTTACCAGACAAAGGCTTGTCGTCAACCGATTAGTCATGTTCCGGCATGATATCTGGTGAAGCCGTACCGAGGACGGGTCTGAGCAGTTGTGTTGCGATGTGATTCGGAAGTTTGGTCGTGGAGGGTCTACAGATCAATCTCCCCCTTGTTGGGTTTAACATTGCATCACCTCGCTCAACTGCCGTCTTCCTTCCTATTAACTCAGTTTTTTTAGAGTATATAGGCTCTTAATAAGCTAGCATGCTTTACCATCAACGATTGCATCACTGCTTACGATAGTAAGCAAAAACCGCCTGATGAGGCGGGGTTGCAGTCAAGCACTAGTTTATAATGATTAAAAAAAAAAAAAACGACACATTCGTAAAAAAGTTTAATATGCCTGGCTTTACAAGTACATTTTTATTTTGCTAATTAGTCTATAAGCACAGCGGCTTTCTTTAAAGCGACAGAAGTTGGAAGCACTTAACTACCTCTCCTTCTATCCCGCCACCTACCGCGGCTGCCGCCGCCGCCCTGGTTAAATATTACAAATGTTAGTAATAGAATTAGTAAGAAGTAGCCCATTAGTACCGGAAGACTTTAGGCTATATACCATCACGCTGTGAATCACGCTGTGACCAATAGGAGAGGAGCATATTAAAAAAAAACATATCAAAACCTACTCGGGTGACACCGCGTGGCGCAGCTAGTAGTCTATAAATTCAGCGGCTTTCTTCAAAGCTACAGAAGCTGCAAGCTCTTGCCTACCTATCTTTTTACCCCGCCACCTGCCGCGGCTGCCGCCGCCGCCCTGCGAATCACTCACTCCCTTTCTCATCGTGAAGTAACCGGCATGAAGAACCATACATGCTGAGACATACCACGCATTAATCCCGTTTCGTGTTTTACTCAGACATCTAAAAAAACGACTTTACGTCTTTTGAGGCATATTCTAGATATTTATAAACAGAAAACCATGTAAAAAATTACCTTCAGTATCAAGTAAATAATTACACAAGTCCTCAACTCAGTCTAAAGTTGACACGAATAATCAAAGGCCTAGAGCACAGACGTAGAGTAGCCTAGTCTTTCGGTGTTCTATGGGATGCATTTTGGGGAGTGTGCGAGGTAATTGCATGATTTAATTCCTCCATCTCCGTTCCACCATCGGATGACCCGTCGTACGGCGAGTTTCCACACTTATGTTGTTAAAACCACTACGATCCGGAGGAAGCGTTTCGCCTCCTCCTTTATACCGCGTACATCGAGGGACTGGAACAATTTGCCAGCGGCGGTATTTCCGTCGGACTACAATTTGAGTGCCTTCAAGGCTAGAGTGAATAGGCTCTTAATAAACTAGTGCGCTTTACCATCAACGATTGCGTCACTGCTTACCATCAGGCGGGATTGCGGTCAAGCGCAAATTTATAATTGATAGAAAAAAAATTAAGTACGAGTATCTAACTAAACGCAAAAAGAGTTAAATAAATTAAAAACTAATATTTATTATTTATATTAATAAAATAATAATAAAAAAATATAAAATAATTAATTAATAACAATTTATTATTATTTTAAATTAAGAATTAATTTAAAAAAATAAATTAATAATTATTTTTTTAATTTTAATTAAATTTACTAATTATTTTTTTATTTAATTAGCAGTTTATTTATTTATTATTTTTTTAATTAGTAATAATTTATTATTATTATTTTATTAAAAAATAATAATTTTAAATAATAATTTTTATTTTTTAATTATTATTTTATTTTATTTTTTTATTATTATTTTTTTAAATTTATCATTCAATTATTTTCATTAAATCTTTTAATCAAGCCCAATAACATATAGTATATAGGTATAGTCGCCTATACAGCATACCCTATGTACGTCATAATACACTCACAGCCAGATTAGAAAGTTGCGCACCAAAGGTGCGCACTAAAATAGTAACGCTTAAAATTCGTTACTTGTTAGTAGGTTTTACCCCTCGGATTTTTCTCATACCGGGCGCCTTATATATGAAAATCGATTCTTAAGGAGTAAACTCCAAAAAAACATCAACCATTTTTTAAGCACTGGTAGACCAACCATTATTTCCTAAAGCACAGTCGCAAAACTAACTACCCCAAAACTGTAACATGGTTGTCACTTAAGTGATGACTTCACCGTCGAGAAATGAACGTTGTATTTTTAAGAGCAAATTTCCTGATTTCGTCACAAGGGGCCGCTCCATCTTCCATTTATTGTTGCAGTTACGATTGCTAACCGAAACGGTTGATTAGGTCGACCGTTTCACGTTTAGCTGTCCCTCAGGGATGTAATTAAACAATTTTGATGAGTCCTCGTTAAAAATTAACTTCTTTTGTCTCTCGCTGTAAACGAAGGGTGGGTGGCGATGCGTCTTGTTATCGGTGTGGAACGTTTTAGGAAGAAGGAAGGAATAACAATTAAAAACAGTGGTTAAATAAAACATTGTTCTTTGGTTTTCGTTTGGGCCCCTTGATTTGTAACTATACGATACTGCAGCCTAATTGCGTAAAACACTAATCGTCTCAATTTGAATAATTTGGAAACATATTGCTAATCCATCCATACTAATATTATAAATGCGAAAGTAACTCTGTCTGTCTGTCTGTGACGCTTTCCCGCTTAAACCTCTCAACCGATTTTGACGAAATTTGGCACAGACAATCTTTAGACGCTGAAAAAGGAAATAGGTTACCTAAAAAAAAATGATGTTCTCAAGGGAAATCTAAAAAGCGCGATATAACCGAAGTTCACGCTGGCAAAGCCACGGGCGGAAAGCTCTATATGTTTGTAAATGTATCTGGACAATAACCATTGACATGTCGAAATGAAACCCATTGCTACTTATAGTGTACTAGTTTTCCGCCCGCGGCTTAGCCCGCGTGGAGTTTGGTTATATCGCGTTTCCAAGAGAAGTCTTCAAACGTCCGGTATCAAAACTATCCTATATTATTTTTCAAGGCCAACTCTATCTTTGTACCAAATTTCAATAAAATCAGTTCGGTAGTTTAGACGTGAAAGCGCAACAGACAGACAGATAGACAGAGTTACTTTCGCATTTATAATATTATGTAGTAGGCATGGGTGGATTACGTATTTTTTTCTTTTTTTTTTTTAAAAAACTGCCTCCCAGTTGGAATTTCGTCTGTGCCGTGGGTACGTTTCCAAACATTTAAGCTCACATACCTACACAAACAGCCAGATCCGGAACAACTAGAACCAGTAGGCCATAAAAACTACTGTAAGTTAAAAAATTACCCTGTTGATTTCAAATCCGATTCCCTAAGATCATTAATCCGCAATTGGTCGTATGAAAACTTCGTTACTATTTATTTGTTTCTAAATTTTAAACCTTGTGGCTAAGAAATAATAGCCGCACAGTTTGATCAATCGGGTTAAGGTACAATTGCCGGGGTTGGTTTGGATGGGAGATCTTATAGACATTCTAAGGCCCTTCCATGCCTCGGAAAGCACGTTATGTCGTTGTTCCCGGCTCTCTTTCATGTAACTTTGACAGTCGTTACAGGTCGTCAGGGGCTCCAAAGTCTGACCACCAGTCTTGCCAAGGGGTATTGTGTTCCCCAAAACAGTTATCACTCAGTCTTAACTCAGTAGTTGTGGAGGTCAGATAGCCAGTCATTCCATGTAAAATACTGGTATTAAACTGAATCCGGTCAGACTAGAAGTTATCAAGAAAAGGCTAGGCAGATGATAACTTCCCCACCGAATGTATCTCCACGTTGTCGGCGTGGTGGGGCTTGCGTGTCTCGATGATCTTGGGGGCTTTCCCGGTAGAGCTACTCATGCCGGAAGGCCTCAAGTGAGAGACCAGACTAAGAGAGATACGAAGCGGAGTCTATAACATCTGACTTCAGAGAGGGGCGCGCCGTTTCGGGATTTAAACATGAACTCATGTTGCTGGACGATGCGCGATTCATTCTTCGAGTTTGTGGAGTGTGGACATTCGAACCATGGTGGAGAGTAGGCCAATCGATCGTTGTGTGATTCACGTTCTCCCTCGTAGAGTTCTTTGATCCGGGGTATGTTGATAATGCGTCGACTCGTGTGTAGTGACCCACGGAGCGGGCCATTGGATGATACGAGATTTGTGATAGTTTTGGAGGAGCGAATCCAGGCATTTGTCATCTGCTGTGCGATGGCCTACGGAGCGGACTTATCGAGTGGCACATGATTACTGAGTTGTGCCTATGAATCTTAGGAGCGGTGGTAGAAGTTGTGGATGCTGAATTGTCATCGAAAGTGACAGTGAGACGACAAGTTTGGATTTAATTAGCTGCCAGACTATGCGAAAAAAAAAAAAAAGAAAAAAACTACAGCCTGGGGACCCCACCCCATAAAAAAGGCAAAGCTGAGTTCAGCAATAATTATGAAAGCGAATCACAAAAAACAACTACCCCAGGAGGGTACCTGCTGCTCCGCAGTAGGAGAATCCCTCACCGAGCAGAGTTCGGTCAGTCCCAATTCGTATTCTGGGGGGGACACTGATCGCTTAAAATTCAAATCGAATTCGAGTTTTTATCCGTCCTTTAAGGGCACACTGAGCCAATGTAGCTCAATTACCGGTGAAGAGGAGTCGCTGGGTTCTATTCCAAGCACATCAACAGCAATGGAACCTAAAGAGCAGACTACTATCGATCTTCCCGCAGACAGTCGGAAAGAGAATGCTTCTACGAAGAAGGCACATAAAGTTTCAGAGAAGGTATCAACACATGTACAATTTTTACGCCCGTCTGCTCCGGTCGCCGTTGAGGTTGTGAGTGATTCCTGCGAGTCTTCTTGCTCGCAAATATCATATGCCTCCGAAACGTCAGCGAGATCGTCGCAGTCACGTACGCGCAAGCGCACGCTGACGTCAGGAAGCTGCGGACCGGTTACGGCCAGGGAGAAACCTGCTAAGCCGTTAATCCTTGGCAAGCCACTGAATGACAAGGAGGGGGACGGCGGAGTTTCTGAAATTGCGAGTCCACCAGCCAAGCAGGCGAAGACTCGATCTACTGCAAAACAGAACCTGCCAAAACCAGAGATGTTGGCCACGACAATGCAAGCTCAACCAACGGCGGAACTTAATACCTGCATCAAAGATAGTCTCAGGACAATAGAGGAGGTTGCAAACAAATCTCGCAACCTAAAAGGGAGCTTCGTTCATAGCCTCAAGCTAGCAGCAATTACAGTGCAAGCTGCGGTAGCCGAGTTAGCCACGCGATCGGCTGTTGAGGTCAACGTTGAAAGGCTAGAGAATGAAAACGCTGACTTGAAGGCTCGGCTTATCGGTCTCTCAGCTCAGGTCGAGAAGCTGACAGAGCAAGTTGCCCTTCTAAGTCGTCAAGGGCAACCTATGGCAAATCCCAAAGTGACAGCTTCTTCGATGGAATCCAGTCATGTCACTACAGTGGCCAGACCTTTTGAATGTGATGAGTCGGAGGCCCTGCTTCGGCGTTATACATCTTCAGAAATTGGAGGCATGGTAAACCCCAAACTGGCCGCTATGGAGAGAAGGCTGCCCCCAGAGAGGCCCTTGCGTCCGGCACTTGCTGCCGACGCGAGGAGAATCTCGCCAACGGTTGCTAAAGCGTTTCACGTATCTAGTCTTTGTGTGAATATATTTACTCGAATTAAAGGTTTTACTAATCACTGCAGTGTTAGAAGGTTCATTTGCTTATCGGAATGAAAGTCAGTATCACAAAACACGAATATATAATTTCAGTAACAAATGTGCGCGATACAACTCCAGCGCGCGGACGGGACGCAACTGGCTCAAGCGGCGGGGTTAGCTTACACTGCAATACGTAACCGCTACAACATTCCCCCTTTTACAAAAAAAAAAATTTTTGACACATGACAATCTAAAAATTTAAAAATATTCTACGAGTGGAGCCGCGGTACATACATTGTACTTCTCCCACAATACCTGCCACTGCACACGACACCGTTGCTATTTGCTTATTCAGCTACTTGCTCGTGTGTGTGCTGTGGTGGTCTGATTACTTGCTGTCGTTCTATGTTTCCATGCCCGTATTGCATTACGCGATAAGCGTGTTCAGCTGAATCGCGTAAGTCTCGGGCCTTGTTTTGACTTCGACAACGGAAACTGACTCCATGGCTTACAATTGAACGCTGTTTTACACATACTTAGTTATCAATAATACGATACATTACTTACTACATTTGAAATAACACATACATTATATAAAATTACTCAGGCAATAGCCAAACTCTGCTCAAATTAGATACAAACAATACACTACAATATTATATCCTCAATTAATCGGGCTACAGTCAAGCTCTACTTAACTTAACTCTAAGTATACAATTAACGCACATATTTTTTATTTAACACCATGATCACATTATGACGCACTAATCCACGTGTCATTTCCGAATCGCCGCCCTTAAACCGGTAGGTGATTCGTCATTCCACGAGGTGTCTTGACCTATTTTAATTTGTGCACATTACGGTTACATTTTTGAAAAAGACATTTTTTTATTACAACACACTTTACACATTTTTTTTTTTTTCTTATATATAATATATGCATACATATGTCCACGTTATCAGAGCCATGAGCATGACTGAATACTCGTAATTATTCGATAGGTTTTTTTATTCTTTCTGTTGTTGGTACATTCATTACACTGTTTGGGCCTGGACTTGTTGCTGAATGACTGTTCCTATTTCTTTCCGAAGACCACTTTGTATTCCTCTTTTACATTTTCTACACGACACATAGAAAATAACACATACTATGATCATTAATATAACCAATAGCATTATACTTGAATTTTAATATGACTTTCTACGTTAGTCCAATCCGAATTGTTAGCTCCATTTTGGGCAATTATTATTTCCTCTTGCTTACTGTAAGTTTTGCCCATTTTGAATATCATTAACAAAATATATTTTTCGTTTATATTTGTCTACTCTTGATGGTTTACAAAATATGATAGGATGCTTATTTCTAATTTCTTAAACACGTTATTATTACTTACTTGCAAAAATTACTTATTTATACTAAACATACCTAGTTGGCGTTTTAATAACTCGGCCACTACGTGTGGTCCAAGTTTTAGGCGCTGCGGCCGGTTCACAAAATACAACTTTCTTCTTAGTCTCTAATGTTTTTTTTACATTTTTCATTTTCTGTTCTACACATTGTTTATTCTCTGTCGATTCCTGACCTGTAAGTTGAGGATCACGAAGTGTATATGCTGGTTTCAACCTATCTATTGAAACACGCGCTTTTCTATTTGGCATTTTTAACAAAAAATGTTTGTCACCACGACTTATGACGCTGTAGGGGCCGTCATAGGGGGGTTGTAATGCTTTCCTAACCGTGTCATTTCTAACGAATACCTGATCGCATGTCTTCAAATCTGGGTGAAGGAAAATAGATCTACTATCATGGTGCCGCGTTGGCCTTGACCTTAAATTACCAATTACTTTCCTAAGCTGCCTAACGTATTCGTGTTCGTCACGAAAAACTTCTTGTGTATCTTCGAAAAACTCACCTGGAAGTCTTATGTTTGTACCATACACCATTTGTGACGCGCTAATACTAGTGTCTTCGCATGGAGCTACTCGTAAACCAAACATTACTGTACCTAATTCCTGTAACCAATTCGTGTGATTCATTCTAGCCATTAATGCTGCTTTAAGCGACCTATGCCACCGTTCTACCTTACCGTTGCTTTGAGGATGAAAACTAGTAGTTCTAATTTTGTTTATACCTAATAGTTTCATCATTTGTTGAAATAGATTACTTTCGAACTGAGTTCCCTGATCACTAGTTAGTCTAGTCGGGCATCCAAATCTGACTATCCATCCGTCATAAATTGCTTTTGCCACTGTTTCTGCGTGAATTTCCTTTATTGGGAAAGCTTCTGGCCACCTGGTTTTCCGATCTATTACCGTTACTAAATACCTATACCCTTCAGGTGTGGTCGGCAAGGGCCCTACTATGTCCACATGTATGTGTTCGAACCGATCACATAATGGAAAAGTACCTAATTCTGACTTGCCATGACGGTGTACCTTTGCGCGTTGACACCTAATACAAGCTTTGGCCCACTGTCCTACCTCTTTGTTCATACACGGCCAATAATATTTGTTTGCAATCATTTTTTTGGTTGTACGAATGCCAGCGTGACTTAAGTTGTGTATCATATTGAATGCTATTTTTCTAAACTTTTCTGTTAAATAAGGTCGAACTTTACTTCCTTCTATATTACATACGATAGACTTATCACAGGTCGGTACTGCAATTTCCCTAAACTGTGTTTCGTCTTTACGTATTTCCTGTAATAACTTATCTTTACTCTGTTCTTCCGCTAATTCTCTAAAATCGATTAAACCTTGACAATTTATACTTTCTATTCGCGATAAACAATCTGCGACTACGTTTTGCTCGCCTGATACATGTCGTATATCGGTTGTAAATTCACTAATGTATAATAATTGACGGGTTCTCCTTGCTATTTCGTTTTCACTTTTTTTCTTACTAAAAGCGTATGTCAATGGTTTGTGATCTGTAAATATAACTAGTTCTCTACCTTCTATAAAATTTTGAAAATGTTGTATTGCCATATACACGGCTAATAGTTCACGATCATAGGTACTATATTTTATTTGGGCATCTGATAATTTTTTTGAAAAATAACCTAATGGTTGCCATTTATTGTGTACAAATTGCTGCAAAACAGCGCCCACACACGTGTCTGACGCGTCCGTAAAAAGTGCAAGCTGACATTCTGGCAACGGATGTGATAAGGTTACAGCCTGTTGCAATTGACGCTTACATTCTACGAATGCTTTTTCTGCTGATTCTGTCCACACTATTTTAGTTTTGTCACGTTTCTTAGAGTCATGTATATATGAATGTAATACTGCCTGATTTTCTGCCGCTTTAGGTATGTGCGCCCTATAAAAATTGATCATCCCTAAAAATCTTCTTAATTGCTCTACTGTTTCTGGTTTCGGTAGATTTTCGATTACCTTGACCTTGTCGTCCAACGTATGTATACCTTCAGTAGTAACTTTATATCCTAAAAATTCTATTTCTGTTTTGCAAAAATCACATTTACTTAAGTTTATAGTAATACCATATTTATTGAACCGTTGAAAAATTATTTCTAAATGTTCCTTATGCTCCGTTTCGTTGTTACTAGCTACTATGACGTCATCGATATATGAAAACAAGAAATCTAAACCTTGTAATACTGTCGTATTCATAAAACGCTGAAAGGTTTGAGCTGCATTGCGTAAACCGAAGCTCATACGGGGAAATTCGAATAATCCGAAGGGTGTAATAATCGCGGTTTTTTCTACATCGTCTGGAGCGACCTCTATACAATGATATGCGCGGTTAATGTCAATTTTGCTAAATATTTTCTTTCCTCCTAGCACGTAGGTGAAATCTTGTAAACGAGGAACGGGGTACCTGTCTGGTTTGGTGATGGCGTTGAGTCGGCGATAGTCGCCTACTGGCCTCAACTCGCCGTTCTTTTTCGGTACAATGTGTAATGGGCTTGCCCACGGACTCTTTGATGGTCTGCATATGCCCATATCTTGCATGATCTGAAATTCTGCCTTGACTTTCTTATACCTATCCGGCGGTAATGGCCTTGACCGCACATATACCGGAGGACCTGTCGTTTCTATGTGATGGTAGACGGTATGAGCAGAGCTTTTAGTGAATGAAACTGGTTTCGAACTTTCGTAATGTCTGGATATTTTTTTAACAGGTCGTACATAGGGTGTGTGTCGACGATAGTGTATATTGATTGTTCATTATATTCTACGATTGATCCTACAACATTCAGGTCAGTTAAGCGATCTACAATTTTCCTGCTCCTTAAATCTACTAACAAACTATGATATTCTAAAAAATCTGCACCTAAAATGGGTTGATTAACGTCCGCAATAACGAATGTCCATCGATAAGGACGTCGTAAATTCAGATTTAAATCTAGAGTTCGCACACCATAGGTTTTAATCTCACTATCGTTAGCCGCGAATAATTTATAGTCTGAACACTCACCAGAAAGTTTTTGTTTACTTGTAGGTGGAATAACTGATATGTTGGCACCTGTGTCAACTAGAAATGTCATACCGCTTCCTCTGTCCATTACACTGAGGCGGTGATTAGATCCCGGCACAAAGTTCACCGCTGCCAAATGTACCGTGGCTAGTTTTCCGTCTTCCAGGCGCACGGCTTCTCACACGATTGCGCGTTCCCTCGATAACGAAAGTGATGTCTGCACAACCAATTCGGATCTGCTGGTGTCATTCTGGGTCTGGACGGCGATCTCGAGCGACTCCTATATCCACGTCCACGGTCACGTCCTCTGAACATGTCTTGTCGACGCTGCTGCTGTTGGTCTTTCACCTCCGCGCGTAGTGCTGCGATTTCAATGCTCATCTTGTTCATCTGCGCCATTAAGTCAGTGACTGGGGACTGATTGTTGTTGCTGGAAACGCTTACTGTTGCGATCTCGCTGGTTTTTATCGTTTCCATTATCTTATCTGCTATGTTCGCTAGGTTTTCTAGGTCTTGGTTTTGGCTGACCGTAAGTACTGCTCGTACATTTGATGGCAATCTAGCTAGCCACAAACTGTGCAAGGTTTTCTCGGATACTTGCGTATTTCTCCCGAGTTCTCGCATCCGTCGCAAGAGAAAGGATGGTTTCTGCGACCCTAGTTCTATCTCGCTCACAAGTTTCTGAAACTGCCTGTCGGCGCTTTCCTCATATACTTGCATTAGCCGTTCCTTGAGTGCCTCATACTTATTTTGCTCTGGCGGCGAAAAAAGTATGTCGCTTACTTGCTGCAACGCTTCGCAATTCAATTTGGTGACTATCAAATCTGCCTTTGCTGCGTCGCCCAATTTTTGGGACCTAATGATGCCCTCCAGTTGGACGAACCACAGGCGAGGCATATGCGTCCAAAACTCAGGTATCCTCGATGATACGGTGATAGCCGACATTTCCTGTCTTTCCTTGGTCGATGCTTCTTCGGTTTCACTATTATTTGTTTGCGACTCTAACACCTGCTTCGCTGAAGGTAATGTTGAAAACATTTTGGAGTACCGTGTGCGCCTGTCGTCCTTCCGTCCCCGTCGGAAGGGAGTTGCGTCCTTATTTCTTTTCGCAAGATTGCTGTTTTATCGGGGTCACCACTTTCACGTATCTAGTCTTTGTGTGAATATATTTACTCGAATTAAAGGTTTTACTAATCACTGCAGTGTTAGAAGGTTCATTTGCTTATCGGAATGAAAGTCAGTATCACAAAACACGAATATATAATTTCAGTAACAAATGTGCGCGATACAACTCCAGCGCGCGGACGGGACGCAACTGGCTCAAGCGGCGGGGTTAGCTTACACTGCAATACGTAACCGCTACAAGCGCAACCAATTAACGAATCGCACTTGGTGCCTCATCCAGTTAAGAAAATGGGGAGGGGAAAGGGAAAAAGCAAAAAGGTCGCTCTATCGGCGGAGTTACCCCCTGTGTCAGCAGTGTCCAACCAAGCGCAGGCTTCCAGAGCTGTGCAGGATGCGACAATGACTGAGACAGAGGCATGGTCTACTGTGGTAGGGAGGAAAGGAAAGAAAGCAAAATCTGCCACTACTATAAAAGAGAGAAAACAGTCAGTGAAACTGCCCAGGGTTCCCACCACGGCGGCTATTGCAGTCTCGATAAGAGAGGGTTCATCTGCCAACATCGGTGAGGTTATGTCAGCTTTAAGACAGCGAATTCGTTTAACCGATGTTGGCATTGACACAGTCGGCCAGAAAAGGGCTGTTGATGGTGGTGTTCTGATTACCGTCGCTGGCGCCGACTCTTCCACCAAGGCGGACAGTCTCGCCAATCGAATGCGAGAGGTCCTTTCCGAATTTAATGTAAAGATTTCACGCCCAACTAAGAGAGCCGAGGCGAGAATCATGGATCTCGACGATGCCGTCACACCGGAGGAAGTGGCAGCTGCTATTGCCGAAGTGGGTGGCTGTTCCCCTGAAGATGTTAAAGTAGGTGAAATTCGTCGGCCGCCGACTTCTCTGGGGCACGTCTGGGTCCGCGGCCCTCTAGTAGCGATAAGGAAACTAGCGTTCGACAAACGCATGCGTTTAGGTTGGACGATAGTAAGAGTTCAAATTTTGAAGCCACGTCGCATGATGTGCTTCCGTTGCCTCGAGCCCGGACACGTCCGCCGCCATTGCACTGGAACAGTTGACCGAAGTACCCAGTGCTACGCGTGTGGGGGAGATCATAAAGCGAGAGAGTGCACGTCGCAAATCATGAGGTGCCCATTGTGTGCAGATCAAGGTCTTCCAGCGGATCATCGGTTGGGGGGTAAGAAGTGGGCTCCGCGCAAGAAACAAGCTTCTTACGCTCCCGCTAGATCACAAGGGATGGTGCAGGCACCACTGGGTGCACACCCTGCGGAGGTAATGGACACTTCGACTTCCCAGCCTTAAAAGTACTTCAATGCAATCTGAACCACTGCCGCAGTGCACAAAACCTTTTCTTGCAAACTATTGCGGAGTGGTCAGTTGCTTTGGCGGTGGTAGCGGAACCCTACGGCGTTTGGGATCATCCTCGCTGGTTCCGAGACACCGCGAATTCCGTCGCTGTTTACTGGGCTGGCGGAAGCGGTGGGCCTCACTGCTCTTTACTAGGTAAGGGGCAAGGATTTGTTGCAGTGGAATGGGGACCTTTGGCAGTGGTGGGATGTTATGTGTCCCCCAATATTTCCCTCACTGAATTTGAGAGATATTTGGACAGGGTTGCGAGCTGCGTCAGGTGCAAATGCTCAGGTCATCCGGTGCTCGTCTTAGGTGATTTCAATGCTCACTCTAGAGCCTGGGGGAATACCCGGGATACACCGAGGGGACGCGCAGTACAAGACTGGGCTGGATCGCTTGATCTCAGGCTTCTGAATCATGGGTCTGTTTCCACCTGCGTTCGGTGGCAGGGAGAGTCAATCGTGGATCTGTCATGGGCAAGTCCCGCAGTTGCACGCATGGTGTCGGGGTGGAGAGTGGCGGAGGAGATAATAACACTTTCCGACCATCGCCACATTGTTTTTAATGTCACGTTCCGCCCTCCAGATAGTCTGAGTCGCCCGAATCCTGGCCCCCCGTCTCGGCGATGGTCTCTCAAGCGGCTCAACCGTGACATGCTCATCGCAGCTGCTAACGTTGTGGCATGGCCGGAAGATACGAACTCACAGAGGAACCCACAGGATCCAGAGGAAGAGGCGGTATGGTTCCGGGATAAAATGGCGATGATTTGTGATGCTTCCATGCCCAGGGTAAGGTGCACCCAGCGTTCTGGTGCGGTCTATTGGTGGTCAGAAGATATCGCTCAGTTGCGTGTTATTTGTCTTAGATCCCGACGCCAGTATCAACGCGCCAGACGCAGACGACAGCCAGGAGCTACGGAGGCAGAAATAGCCAGACTGTATACAGTGTATCGAGCGGCAACAATGGACCTCCAACACGCCATCGCGGATGCCAAGTCAAGATGCTGGAAGAAGCTTCTCGAAGGGCTAGACAGGGATCCATGGGGAAGACCTTATAAATTGGTCATGGCAAAATTACGCCCATGGGTCCCCCCTATCACGGAAACTATGGATCCTGGTCAACTGGAAGGAGTAGTAAATACGCTCTTTCCAGTAATCAGAGACAGTCCTTCACCACTGGTGTCTTCTACAAACTGGTCTGAAGAGTTGGGGATTACCGAAAGCGAGCTAGACCGAGCAGTCAGACGTTTGGCGGCTCGTAACACCGCGCCAGGCCCGGATGGTATCCCTGGCCGAGCTTGGGTTTTGGCTTTGGGTGCTCTGGGGGACCGCCTAAGACGATTATTTAACAGCTGCTTCCGCGCGGGCGTGTTTCCCTCTGGTTGGAAGGAGGCCGGATTGGTCTTGTTAAGGAAGGATGGCCGGGACCCTGAGTCTCCCTCTGCTTACCGTCCCATTTGCCTCCTTGACGAGGTTTCCAAACTATTCGAAAGAATAATTGCCGGAAGGCTCGTCGGTCACCTATCACGATCTGGTCCTGACCTCGCCGATTGCCAGTATGGCTTCCGACAGCGGCGGTCCACTGTGGACGCAATCCTACGTGTTCGATCGCTGTCGGAACAGGTGGTTTGCCGGGGTGGGGTGGTGTTGGCGGTAAGCTTGGACATCGTTAACGCCTTTAACTCTCTGCCCTGGGATGCAATTAGGGCGGCACTTGTACAGCACAGAGTGCCTCCATACTTACAATGCATCGTCGGAGACTATCTTAGAGACCGACATATTCGCTATGTGGGTCGGGGCGGTAGAGTTCATCGCCGGGAGATTACGTGCGGGGTTCCGCAGGGATCTGTTTTAGGTCCGTTTTTGTGGAACCTCGCCTACGATGTTGTGCTGCGTACCGATCTCCCCGTTGGCGTTAGTGTCATTTGTTACGCGGATGATACGCTGGTGTTGGCTGGTGGGGACACCTTTGTCGAGACCATTCGGCTTGCCGAGTTCGGAGTGGCAAAAATCGTGGCGACCATCCACGGGCTGGGCTTACAGATTGCACCTCATAAGACTGAAGCCCTTTGGTTTCACAAACTGCCGAGGAGCAGAGAGCCACCGAACTCGTTCGTCAGAGTGGGAGATGCGCAAATCCTGGTGGGTCGATACATTAAATATCTTGGCCTAACCCTGGATGGTCGATGGGGCTTCGAGGAGCATTTTGAGCGCTTGGCCACCCGAGTAGGGAAAGCAGTCGGTGCTTTGCACAGACTGTTACCCAATCTGGGAGGACCTCGAGAAGAAGTTCGCCGCCTCTACGCCGGTGTTGTGCGATCGATGGCCCTTTATGGGGCACCTGTTTGGTCAAATAGGCTATCAGGTGTCCGACGCTGCAGGACCAAAATCAACAGTTTGCAGCGGAAAATGGCCATTCGTATCGCACGGGGATACCGAACTCTTTCATTTGAGGCGGCTACTCTCCTTGCCCGCTTTCCACCGCTGGACATCTTAGCGGACATGGACGCGAGGGTTTATAGCCGGATCCGTGCCATACGCTAAAGTGGCGATAGCTTGCCAGGAATCGCTGTTGTTCGGCTCAGGCGGCAGGAATGGCGACAAGCGCTCGAGCGGTGGCGTGAGCGGCTGCAGCAGCCGCAATATTCACATAAGCGCGTTGTTGAAGCCGTTCTACCTTACTTTGAAGCCTGGATGAAAAGAGAAGAGCGAATCTCTTATAGACTGACCCAGGTGCTAACCGGTCATGGTTGCTTTGGTGAGTACCTTAACAGGATTGGGCGTGAGACCACAGCAAATTGCCACCACTGTGGAAGCAACCTCGACTCTGCACAACACACGCTCGAGGAATGCCCTGCGTGGGCCGCGGAGCGGCAGGTTTTGGTTGACAGGATCGGGCGAGATCTTTCTCTACCAGCAGTAGTGGGTGCTATGCTGAGGGATAGAGAAAACTGGAGACAAGTCGTCTCCTTCTGTGAAACTGTGATGGTCCAGAAGGAGGCTGCCGAGCGGTATCGTGAGAGAGCCGATCCTGCTCGGAGAGGAAGGCGTAGAGGACGTAACCGCCTTGGCGCCTAACAAGCGGAAACCCCGCCTGTATCATTTAAGGCGGGAACTGGAGGTTGCGGGCGATTAGAGCGGGGACTCAGCTGGCCCACTGAGCGACTTCAGGGAAGGCGGCGCACAGTAGTCATGTGTTGTCTTACATAGTTAGGTTCGGGGAGACCCCTTTACAGTCTCCCAGAGATGTGCCCTAACAGGCGCTGCATGGCAGGGGCTCCGGATTGGTCTTTTGAGAGGTAACGGTGCCCCTGCTATGTGCAGATGGTGACACCGGGGTGGTTTTAGTGAGGTAAGAATCCCACACTCCCTGGTCCTATCCCCAAGGACCAGGGGCCTTTAGAAGGTTTCCCCCCGATAACAAAAAAAAAAAAAAAAAAGGCAGATGATAACTTAATTTATACCTCGGTCTGGATACTCGTATAATAAGCCCACTGTCGCCTCTTTTTTGACGCCCAGGAAGTATTTACTATCGTTCATATAAACCTACATCTAACAATCTGTTCTGTATCTCACCGAAAAATGTTCTCTGTATGAGAGGAGACCTGTGCTCATCAGTAGGACGATAAAAAGGTTGATGATGATGATGATGATGAAAAATGTTGGTGAAGTAAGAAAAGTGTTCCCTTTCATCGGATAGAATGACAGCTATAATTGTCATGCCATTGGTCAGACCGTGAAAATATTATCACCTAAATCTTAAAGTCATCATCATCATCATCTCAGCGTTTATCCCAGTCGCATCCGAAGCTTTTTCAGCTTTGGAGTCTGAGGTCCGCTTTTACCAGTCTAACTGCTGATATGGCTAAACTTCGACATTTTCCGTGAAGCGACTGCCGTCTGACCTCCACAACCCGAAGGCGACATCGAAGCATTGCAGCTGACCAATTGTTGGACTTTTTGAGGGCTCCAACAACCCTTTAACGACTGCCACTAGATGTTCGTATGGCAACCGGGACCGGGCACCTAAATCTTAAAGTATTCTGCTCTATTACCTAGACATAGTTGGGGTTCTTGGTTGGATGTAGGTAGATAGATGGGAATAGTTACACACTAACTGTCCAATCTGAACACACAAAGTTTGGTGCGGCTTGCCTTTTCAAAACCAAAACGACAATTGAGGTAGCAAAAGCATTAGCGGAAAATTATAATTTAAGATATGGGATACCGCAAGAGATTGCCACTGATAAAGAATTCTTGAGATGTTGTATAGCTCTCTTTTATTTCACTCTAGCTTTCCGCCCGCGGCTTCGCACGCGTGGAATTCGGTTATATCGCGCTTTTTAGATATCTCTCAGGAATATCAATTTTGTTCAGGAAAAAAAGTACCATATTATTTAATCCGGACTTCCAACTTTACGTTTGAAACATTTCAAAGTAATCGGTTTAGTAGTTACGTCGTGAAAGCAACAAACAAACAATCAAACTCACTTTCTGATTTATAATTTTAGTAAGGGTATCCCCCGGCTCTGTAACACATGGCAAAAAGAAATGAGCAAGCAAGTAGTTGTCATAAAATACATCCAAAAGCCAACAGGAATCCTTTCAGATTTGAGGTCACCACCACAAAGATATTCTTGACATTACTCTCATCTATTGTTGGCTGTAATACCAGACGCAGACATAGCGTGGGATCTTTTCACCTGAGGACGCGGTAAACGTGGCGTGGGGGAAATTAACTGTATGTTCTGAGAGAGGTTGATACCCACCAACGCGGAGTGTTTAGTTTTAAGACTATTTTTTATGATGTTTTTATTTTTTAAATTATTTTATTTATTTTCTTAAGATGATAATTATTGTCCAGAGTTTCTGTTTAGTGTCGATGGTGCAATGTATGACGGCACGGTTGGCGTAGTGGTTAAATGTTTGACTACTGCGCTGCGTGTCGCTGGTTCGATTCCCGCACAGAACAAATATTTGCATGACCTACAAGTAGTTGTACTGGGTCTGGTTGTTTGTGTATGTGAGTTTATTAGTTTGTAAACGTACCCACGATGTGGGGCAACGTTTATATATCTATATATATATATATATATATATATATATATATATATATATATATATATATATATATATATATATATATATATATATATATATATATATATAAACAAGTTTTTAATATTTCTTGTACTCGAAATATGTATGGACAGGATAATCACTACATTATTTTTCTAAATACATATTTCTTCTTCCCCGCATCCTTTTTGTTTAATCATTTAGGTACATATATTAACAAACCAGAAGAAAATAACAAAAACGTGCATAGATGGAGCTTATTTCAAATGAAATTTCGGTCAGCTTACATTATGGAATCAATAAAATATCGACTCTATAAAGGAATATCAATAACATAATAATGAATGTTATAAACATATTTTTCTACAACCATTTGGTAATTTGCTTAATACATAACCATAAGTCATACCTCAATAGTACTCATTCCTGCCAAGTCGTGTTACAATGAACATTTCCACACTTGTAAACCGTACTACAATGAAACATTTTTTTTTTTATGGCTATGGCATCCAACAATCAACATCTGCTTATGCCAAAAAACGCGCGTCACGACTAAACATCGCATGACTTTAGGCTGTATGGAATTGCCTTTGCCTTTAATTTGTGGGATTATAACAACAAACATTGCGCACGTCGCGCCGCGCTGTTTTTGCGCCATTGTTAACTTTCAGTTCAATATTGGCGGTTTTTTGTATTTACTTATTTCAAGGTCGTAGAAAAAGTTTTGTATGCCACTGTCACAAATAGCTATTGTAATACTCGTGCTGATCTATTGTACAAACTATCACTCGTATTATAATAGCTATCATTGCTTGACATTGGCATAAATAACTATTTCACCCCTATGGCATCACGTTTTAAATCATACAACACAAACTTACTGTTTCGGTATCATCAGCTCTATATAGTTCCCCGGTGTTGCGCTGCATAAATGCGATTTAGCTAGATGTCAGGGCGAGAGATGTTGCTCATGCGTTAATTTTGTGCGACAAATTATTTCGAGCACAGATTTAGCTAAAATAAAATGTGCTTGTATTGTGACGTGTGTCTATTTATGCAGTTTTATTTTGAATGTATTTTACGTTCGTTTTTGTATGAGCTTTGGAGTATAAGTTCTTTTCTTTATAGGTTGAAAAGTGTCTTCAGTCCTGCAGTGGTTAAATGAAAATATAAGAGCAGTGGCAACCCAGTGGTGGCGCTGCAGCTAAAGAGTTGTAGGTGGTAGATTCGATCCTAGACATGATCTACAAAATGGTAAGTCAAAAAGTCAAATACGGCCCACTTTTGCTCAAAGAGACGAAGCCTGAGTCCTAGTCCCAGCAGTTGGAATATATTATAAGTCGATTACGAAGTCTCCTGTTTAACAAGTCAACATCATTTCAGCCGAAAGACGTCCACTGTTGGACATAGGCTTCACCCAAGGATGTCCACGACCACCGATTCTGCGCCTCCCGCATTCAGTGGTTTCCCGCGACCTTCACCAGGTCGTCGGTCCACAAGTAGTCAGGTGATTATACATAATCTGATATCACTCTATCCATCTCACCAGGATGGCTGGGTCATGTAGTCCTGCCTTGGATACTTTTTGTAATAATAATCGTTTATTTGGAACAAGTTTTAGGACATAAGTTTACAAAGAGAAACGAAGATAGCTACAAAAGTTAAAACATTTATTTCCTCCAAATACCCATTGATTAAAAATTTTAGCCTATTGAAGACAGCTAATATGAGGGGAGACCAATTTATACTGTGATAAAAACATTCTCCGCGTAGACGGTCTACGGCGTAGGCGTCGTAGCTGCGTAGGCCGATTTCCTTGTAAATGCTATAGTTTCTTGTGGAAAAATGTTTTTAGAAACAAAAGTTTCACTGATAATATGAATGAATGAGGTAGATACATTATTTAATTCTAAATTGTTAGACAGTTATATGCTAAGTATTTTAATTGAATTGATAGAAATTCAGTGATGGACACTGAATTTGTAAATGTAACATAAAGATTACACATGCATACGCATAAAAAATGAATATTATTTCGAAAAAGCGAGGTAACTTAATACATGTGCGGTAGACAACACGCTAGACATACATGCGCAGGTGAAGGGGGGCAGAGCACGCAGCACATGGTCGCATCACTCATAATAATACTGTCTAAAACGGTGTTGTCACTTTTTAAGAATGACCAAATTTTGGGAAAGTTAGAATTAATTCGCGGAAAAATAAGACTATTACAAAATTCATTTATACTTGTTATTATATTATTTATACTTGTCATGTTACTATGGTGAGTATGTAAAATATCATATTTTATTTGGTCATGTGTATACCTAACCTTTATTATCCTTTTGGGTTGGCCGGGATTTTCTTTACATATTGTATAGGTTATATAATATTATCATCATCCCAGCCGGGACTGAACCGGTTGCATTTGCAACTCATTCTCCTCCATTTCGCGCGATATTTAGCATTCTTTGGTATGAGATAGGTAATATAGTATACATATGTAGATATAAATCTGTGTCACGCAGACTTGTTTAAGTCTAAACTTGCTAATTTGCTAATTATATGGCCATGTATAAGGAATACACGTGAAGGAAAAAACGGTAAAGTGCAAGATGACTGACAGTACAAGAACGAAAGAGGCATAACGTTATACAGGGTGGCACGGACATTAACATACACACAACTTGTAACCGTGAACTCAGCACATGGTTCTAGACCAATGTAGAAATATTTCATAGGTTTTGAATAGAATACAAAACTTTCATTTCATATAGGAGTCCATAGGGTTAGTAACAATTTTACTTAATTTATAGTATTATTAGATTATAGACATAGGTACATAAAATCAATTAGTGTGGAGCAGCATCCACCTTCGCAACATCGCGGAATCCCACCATCCATCCATGAGCACACTCAGATTACTGTTGGTCCTGCCCCGAACACGCAACTTCACGATGCGCATCAATTCCTAAAATTGGCAGCAAAACCATCATCCGCAAAAATCACTGACGAACAATAACAGCACGGCAGTCGCAAGAGTACCAACGCAGTATAGCGATTTCGCAGAAAACTGTGTTACGTACATTTTAACCTCATCCATCCAACAACCATTTCAATAGTAGTATTCCTGTAGTGGTGCCTACAACGCAACGTAATGCGAACAACGCGTTATACTGACGTCACGCGAATCCTGCATCTCGCAATCAGAGTTTTCTGTGCAACTAGCAGGCATACAAGCACGCGACATCAACCGGCGGACAAGTGACCCGCCAGACAATCCCAGTCTGGTCGGAGGATCCTCCCTTTTCTAAGGAGGATGAGTGGGCTTTACACGCTGCTCCTCATACCTCCACACAACCAAAAGACGTCCTCTGCTGGACAGAGGCTTCCCCCAAGTATCTCCATTTCGATGGGTTCCGTACTTCTTGCATCCAACAGGTTCTTGCGGCTTTAACAAAGCCATCGGTCGAATTCTTGGAAGCTGCTAAAGATCGCGCGCAATGGAGGAGAATATGCAGGAAAGCGGACCTCAGGCTCCAACGTGAAAGTCGCGGATGTAACTGGGATAAACGCTGAGATGATGATGACAATGATCGGTTCAATTTTTGAAGGCCTACTTTTAACCCTATCATTTTTAACTTTAACGTTTGTAATAGCATATTTTCTACTACGTATTATTTCAATACGAAATCAGGCTTTGAATTCATGATAACATGTTGCACATCGATATTGTAAGTATGTGTCATAATAAAGTACATAATAATATATCAAACTTCAATAAACACCAAGAAAAAAATGTAAAAAAATCTTTCGGTTCCTATCTTCTGCTCATCGAAACAAATACATATTTTGATTCAATTTCATTTAAATTTCTAAACGCATTTAACAAAGCAACTGTCAACCTGATTACACCTCAATCTAACTCAACAGCGGATGAATTGAGATGAGTATCCACCCCAATGAATAAAAAATAAGCCGTGGCTCATCACAAAAAGCGAGGGAGTAAAAAAATAATATTATCCTGTGGAAATGAATTAAGCAACTCACAGATACTGTGGCTCTGGATACTGAATGGAGCGGATTGGGTGAAAGTGTGGAGATGGACTTCGAAATTGAAAAGAGATTAGAGAAAGATTAGATAGAGAGTAAAATTATGTTTAATGTCCCCAACGTATCTTCATCATCCCAGCGTTAATCCCAGTCGCATCCGAAGCCTTTTCAGCTTTGGAGTCTGGGGTTCGTCTTACCAGTCCAACTGCTGATATGGCTAAACTTCGACATTTTCCATGAAGCGACTGCCGTCTGACCTCCACAACCCGAAGGCGACATCGAAGCATTGCAGTTAGACCAATTGTAGGACTTTTGAGGGCTCCAACAACCCGTAACGACTGCCACTAGATGTTCGTAGGGCAACCGGGACCAACGGCTTAACGTGCTTGCCGAGGCACGACCAGACCAGTACAAATATTCATATTCATGCATACAAATACTTGCACTGTGAGGGGATCGAACCCGCGCCACCTTGCGCAGCGGCTGCGTCCGCTACCGCTACGCCACGGAGGCTGTCAATTCTGTTCTGTTTAATGTCCCCAACGTATATACTTCATTAAATACGGTGCTCGGACGAGCACCGAAGTTAGAAAATTGAGTATCTTTAACATAAACAAATTGCAATAACATTATATTCATATTAAGCATTGTGTTACTTCATTTAGAGCTTTATAAAATGTTATACAACGTTATTTTTTGAAAAATCAAAAAAATTATGAGCTTTTTATCTCACCTGGTTGTCCCACCAAAAATATGGTCAGCGCCTGTAGCGGCGCGGCGTAGCGTTTGTTGATTTGATAATAATTTCTGTTTTTTTTTTTTTTTTGTAATTAACTAGTGATAATAATTTCCTTCTCACGAACAGGCTTTAGGCTTGTCAAGTGTAGATAGATATTATTATATACTACCAACTACACGTAACCACACTGCAACAATTTCTAAATGTATTTGGGAAAAAATATAACATGGTTTAAAAATTATTGGAATCGATTCAGTTGCTTATTCTGAATAATTCAGGTTTCGTGTAAAGAAAAAAAAAACTAAGTAAAACTTTAACTATGTGAAACTATGTTTGAACGATAACTAACTACTAACGAAAAGTATTTATTTAAACAGTCACTTAATCACTACTAAACTTTAGGCAACGTTTATGAATAATGGGGTTACAATATATGTAGTAGTTTTGCACTCATGTTTCAAAGCAATTTTCTTTTCAAAGTACATGCAAAAACCATTTACTAATAAAATAATTTTCTGTTTTTAACTGTTTTATGTTGACCTTTGTTGTTTCACTGCCGTACAATGGTAGCCCTCATAGCTTTCCAATTTTCCCTGTATGGTGTATTTCGATAGACGCGTCATACAGTAATATAAAGGTAATTCACGTAAAATATAAAAACCAAAAACACAGAAAAAAAAAAATCTAACAAGGATACATAAACAGGTATCAATTATTTTCCAAAGAAAAACAATCAATATTATAAAAGTCATACAAAATCCGTCTCCATACTACAGACCGTTTGTCTCCGATCCTTGGCGGGGTAAGTAGGGAATAAAATTAACCGAGGATGATCGCTAATGAAAATAAATTGGAGGCGGGAGATTCCAGATTACACCGACCGCGACGCGCCAGTCCTATAGAAAAATCGCGACACGTACTGACTACGCGACCTAAGATCAAATTGGTTATTGTTTTAAGATCTCAGTGTTATTTTAAAAGGAATATTATTCAATACTAGCCGCGTCACGCGGTTTCACTCGCATAGGGTTCGATATGTTTTTTTTTTCTTTATATGCTTTACTCCTATTGGTCGCAGTGCGATGTTATATAGCTCAAAGCCTTCCTGGATTCATGGGCTATCCAACACAAAGAGAATTTTTCAAATCGGACCAGAAGTTCCTGCTATTAGGGCATTCAAACAAACAAACAAATTCTTCAGCTTTATATATTAGTATAGATTATCTATGTACCTACATTATTTGATCCCCATCTTGTGTTCATCGTCTCTTTTCCTGCTCCTCATGCCTCCAAACATCAAAGCAAGTCCATAAACTCCAGTTTGTGGACTTGCACTTTGTGAACTTCTTGAGGAAAGTCTACAGATTGAATTTGACCAACCCATTGGCAAAATGGCTTACGATTAATTGTTTACCTTTTGATTTTGTTCATTTATTTATACAAGGATTAACAAACAAGATAAAAAATTTACATTCATCTTTCACCATAACCGTACATACCAGTGTATAATAATTGGTACGAGGTAATTTTTATTAACTTATAAAAAAGATACAAATCCCGCCAAAAATACATTAGCATTACCATCACATACAAGTATGGACGCGCAGATATAACGTAGAGAGGTCGGAGCGAAAATGGGAATAACATATCCGGGGGTGGTTCATCTTCTTAAGACGATGTAAGATCAGCCCTGAGTTATGACTCCGGAGTTATTAAAGAAAGTGCGATTACGGTTTCAGTCAAAATAAGGAGATTAGATAAGGTAAAAATGCTGGTACGGACTAGGAAACCAGAGACAATATTTGTATAGTAGAAATTATAATGCTCACTTTTTTAAAGCGTTTCATAGGTTAATGCTGGTGCCTATGATTTACTTGGAAATTTTTCTTTTACTATCTAATAAATAAAACAATAGTCTCTAGTCTCTTCTCTGTTAAAAGTCTCCGATAAAAGGTTGATGGTCATCATCATTATCATCAGCCTATAGCAGTCCACTGCTGATGACAGGCCTCTCCAATTTCACGCCATTCAACTCGATTTTTGGCAACTCTCATCCAGTTATCATTTACCATCCTGCGAAGACAATCGCTCCACCTAGCCTCAGGACGTTCCACTTAGGTTTATTGATTCACGGTCTTCACTCATGAATACGTCTAATATGGCCGGCCCATTGCCACTTTAGTTTGCTTATTCTGTGAGCTATGTTGACAACTTTGGTTCTCTGCCGACTCACCCCGTTGCGGATTCCATCGCTTAGAGAGAGTCCAAGCATAGCCCGTCGCTGGATATCAGGTTATTTACATTATTTTGGACTATTTTTAGGGTTCCGTACCTCAAAAGGAAAAAACGGAACCCTTATAGGATCACTTTGTTGTCCGTCTGTCTGTCTGTCTGTCTGTCTGTCACCACCCTTTATCTCAAGAACGCGTGGACGTATCAAGCTGAAATTCACATGAAATACTCGGGTCTATTGTCCCTTTAAGCTGTAAAAATATCAAACTTCTAAGCCAAGCCAATCAAAAGATACAGCCGATTATGTCGATATTTTCAACAAATTTTCGACACTCGCAAAGGAATCAAAACCTACAGGATACTTCCCGTAAACTCAGAATCTTGAAAATTGGCATGAAGCATTGTCATATAATGCAAATATAGGAAAAATTGCGAAAATCACATTTTTTTAGTTATATAATATAATAAACATATTTTAATAAAATGGAACTTACTACCTTATTTCTCACAAACGAATAAAGTTATCAAATTGAAATTTATACCAAATACCTAGGTCTATTGTCCCTTTAAGCTGTGAAAATATCAAACTTCTAAGCCAAGCCAATCAAAAGATACAGCCGATATGTCGATATTTTCACCAAATTTTCGACACTCGCAAAGGAATCAAAACCTACAGGATACTTCCCGTAAACTCAGAATCTTGAAATTTGGCATGAAGGATTTTCATATAATGCAAATATAGGGAAAATTGCGAAAATCACATTTTTTCAGTTATATAATATAATAAACATATTTTAATAAAATGGAACTTACTACCTTATTTCTCACGAACGAATAAAGTTATCAGATTGAAATTTATACCAAATACCTAGGTCTATTGTCCCTTTAAGCTGTGAAAATATCAAACTTCTAAGCCAAGCCAATCAAAAGATACAGCCGATATGTCGATATTTTCAACAAATTTTCGACACTCGCAAAGGAATCAAAACCTACAGGATACTTCCCGTAAACTCAGAATCTTGAAATTTGGCATGAAGGATTGTCATATAATGCAAATATAGGAAAAATTGCGAAAATCACATTTTTTTAGTTATATAATATAATAAACATATTTTAATAAAATGAAACTTACTACCTTATTTCTCACGAACTAATAAAGGTATCAAATTGAAATTTATACCAAATACCTAGGTCTATTGTCCCTTTAAGCAGTGAAAAAATCAAACTTCTAAGTTAAAGCGATCAAAAGATACAGCAGTTTATACCGACACCTTAGACGAATTTCCGTCACACGCTAGGGAATCAAAACCTACAAGCAAAGACATTAAAATTATATTTACAATAGACAGGACATCACGAACAAAATCGTAAGCCAATACTTTTATCGACTTAGTTAAAAGTCGCTCAGTCTAGTCTGCGCGTCAGGACGTAATTTGTGTCTACCAAGAATAAACATTTTCTAAGGAAATATGCCATGTTGCGCTTTGTGTTACTGTACATCTCGTTATAGTAAAACGACTGGACCTAACTTCGGAATGTTTTTCTATGAATTATTTATATTTCGTCTGCAATTCAAATTTAAAAAAAAAACTTAGTTCTAGAAAATTTTCCATCATTGTAATAAGCGCCCTCTATTGTTGAGTAGTTTTACTATTTTCTTGTAGAGATGTAGTAATGTTGTTAATCGATTTAGTTATCGATAATACTTATTAAGATGAATACATTTTGTTGTATTTTATTGACATTTAAAATATAGCTAAATAAACTTAAAATATTACTATATTTCAAGTTTATTTATTATTAACTCTATTTAAACATAATCATATCATATTAATAAACAAAATTTAATGAACAATTACTATTCATTTATCTAGGTTTTTGTTATTTTTGGTTTCCGAATAAAAATAATGTCGTAGGGAAAAAGTGGATACGATTTGTCCAGATAGACCGTAGAGAAGAAATGTGGCTTTCGTCTCATTCGTCGAAATTATGCTCAATGCATTTTAAAAGAGAAGTTATCTACTTTGGAAAGACTTGTCGATCAAATTTAAAAAAAAAAGAATCGGTACCTTGTATTAGAAATGAAATAGTAAGTTATTAATTTCAGTACTTTTCTACTTAACCGTAAAAATTGGAATAAAATTTACGGTTAAGTGGATAAGTACATAGATTACATAACTTATCTATAATGAAATATATTCATAAAATATGTAGTTACGTATATGTAGTACAATGATTGCGAGCTACTTTGTGATTTTGAGGATTCCGTACCTAAAAGGTAAAACGAACCCTATTCATGAGACTTCTCTGTTCGTCTGTCCGTCTGTCACCAGGCTGTATCTCATAAACCGTAATAGCGAGACAGTTGTAATTTCCAGAGATTGTGTTAGTATTTCTGTTGCCGCTTTAAGAACAAGTACTAAGAATAAAAATAATAAAATATTTAAAGGGGCTCCCATACAACAAACGTGAATTTTTGCCGTTTTTTGCTCCATATCGTAGCGTCTATCTGTTTCCGTTATTAATAAATAACGGAAACAGATAGACGCTTAAAATGTTCACAGAATATTTGGTTATATTTTCAAATTACAAATAAATAATTAAAATAAAATAAATACTGAAGGCGGGCTCCCATACAATAACCGTGATTTTTTTGCCGTTTTTAAAGATAATGGCGTACGAATCTTGTAAAGGTCTTGCTCCAGCAGACTACCATTTTTGTCGTGATTTGGACAATTATCTACGTGACAAGAAGTTTTCTTCCCAGGAGGCAGTTCTGCTTTCACACAGTTTGTGCAGTCTAGATCCTCAGAGTTCTATCACAAAGGCATAAACGACCTTCCTATATATTAATTATAAATAAATTATTTAAAAATTAAAAAATAAGCAATTATTTAGATTTTCAGTACTAATCGGCAATTTTAAACTTTAACGCCTATTATATTAAAAGAATTATATAAATAAGAAACTTGCAAACTTGAAATTACCCATAATTATTCTGCTTCCTAATTTTTTGTTTCAAGCTATCATAATGCGAAAAAACATCGTCGTAGTAACTTCTTTGAATATTATCGATAACTTTATATCGAAATGATACAAACCCTACCACAGTTTTTTGCATTGCCATTTAAAAATATTTGCAAACAAACGTGTAAAAAGAATAATTTTGCTAAAAACGAAATGCAAACGAAAATTGCAAAACAAAATGCGCTTTATGGCCTAAAAGGTCTATTACACTCAAAAATCGCAATAAACTGAGTGTTAAAATAATTCGTAAGCATAAAACATCTAAAATGCCAATAGACGGTGTCACGGTAAATGAATAGTAGCGAATAAAATTCTAAAACAGTTTTTGTTTGTACAAGACAAGTTTCACTTAATTTATTTACTTTTCAATATTTATTTACCCGATTTGAACTATACTAGGGTATTAAATCGGATCTGGCAACATAGACCACACTGGCCACCTACCGGGCAATAGCTGAATATATTTTATATAAACTTATTTCATTTTTACTATTTGATGTCTCCAATTGTCGATCTAATTTTGCTATATTGTACTAGATGGCGGAACTGAGCCATGGGATCACAGTTTTTCTATGCCATTTTGACACATTCTCTATATATTTTAGATCTCTTTGCCTACAAGGTACTTCCCGTGAACTCAGAATCTTGAAATTCGGCACGAAGCAACGTTATATTATAGTACAGACAGATAAAGGAAAAATTGTGAAAATGATAAATTTGAAGTTACATAAAATATTAAAATATTATTTTTGCTTACATGACATAAAATATTTTTTTAATAATTATAAACTTACTACCTACCCTTTTTCACATGAACGCGTAGAGATATTAAAGTTGAAATTCATATCAAACACTTCTTAAATCTAATTGCCTCTAAACTGTGAAAAATTCTAAATCAATGCTAGTATTATAAATGCGAAAATAACTCTGTCTTTCTGTTACGCTTTCCCGCCTAAACCTCTCAACCGATTTTGATGAAGTTTGGCACAGACAATCTTTAGACCCTGAGAAAGAACATAGGCTACCTTTTATCCCGGAAAAATTTGATGTTCCCGAGGGGAATTTAAACAGCGCGATATAACCGAACTCCACGCGGGCGAAGCCGCTGGCGGAAAGCTAGTACGTCATAAATTGTAAACCGCTACGTTTGTACAGCGGAACCCTCGGTGTGCGAGTCCGACTCGCATTTGGCCGGTTTTTTTTTAAATCTATCTATACTAATATAGAAAGCTGAAGAGTTTGTTTCTTTGTTTGAACGCGCTAATCGCGCTAAACGCTATCCAACGCAAAAAGAATATTTCTTTTTGCGTTGGATAGTTCTTTAATCCCAGAAGGCTTTAGGCTATGCTGCGATCAATAGGAGCGGAGCATATAAAAAAATATCAAAGCTTACGCGGGTGAAGCCGCGACGTGCAGCTAGTCTTTAATATATTGGATTTTTCTTAGCTTCAAATAACAATTCAAACAAGTAAAAAATATAATAATAATAACTTATTTTAGTTTTTATTATTCAAACTTCTACATTATACATAATGCTTAATGCAAATATATTTATGGCTTATAAGTAGTTTTTCTGGGTCTGGCGATAACGATAAACAAGTAATTCATGTTGTGGGCAGTGGGGCCAAGTTCTTTTTTAACGTTCTTTAGACTTTCAGTTTTAAGTATCAGGTAGTCATAGGAAACATCCAAAAATCGCTCATTGCCTACTTCCACTTTCCCTTATCGACATTCCCTCTCAATTTAGGACAACATGATGTACAAAAAATGTCATGTCAATTAATAAAATCTACGGTAAGCCTCGGCTTAGCCGGCTCCTTGTTATATCATAACTAAAGCCCGCAGATAGGACGAGGGGCCGCCGAACGGACCTCTGTGTTCAACCTAACCAATTTTGTGTTATTATTATAGGCATATTTGTTTAGAATATTGAGGGGCTCGTGGCTAAGTTCTTGTTTAGCCATGAACCCCCAAGTTGCACAGGTTGATTGATCAGGTTAAGCTACGCTTGTCGCGGTTAGTCTGTGGATGCGTGGTAACCTTCACATACCAGCAAGACCGCTTCGTGCCTCGTGAAAGCACGTCAAGCCGATGGTCTTGGTTGTCATTCGTAGATCTTTGTGAGTCGTTACGGATGTCCAAAAGTCTGACCCTGTCTTACCAAGGGGTATCGTATTACTCATTATCACGGTTGTGGAGGTCAGATAGATAGTCATACATACATACATAATCTGCCTATAATGTTCGCACTGTTGGGACACAGGCCTCGAACATACGACCCACAACTAGTAAGTCGCGACCGATGCCACTAGGCCACCGCTGCTCTACGCTAGGCCACCGCTGCTCTACACTAGGCCACTGCTGCTCTACACTAGCCTCCACTCTCTCCACTCACACTCCACTCTCACAACAGGCGAAAGGCACCCCCCTTTTTTTTGTTCTGAATAGGATATCATCAAATGACCTCTTCCGCTCTGTGCTTAGCGGACGGGCGTGTCTGACTTTTACTAATTAAAACCCATCCGTATTTCTTCGCTTGCCTGTGCGACGGCCAGGGCCACGGTTTCTTTTTTAACCAACCCGAAACTCTGATCCAGGGGGTATCGGTCTTCGTGGACTCCTTCACGAAGTGCTGATCTCTTTCATCCCATCACAACGCGCCGTCGGCTCGGGCCTGTTCCTTACCGGGCGGCGAGCAGTCTGCAGTGGGCCGCTCGCCGCCCGCAAGCCCTCGCCTACGATGACAAGGAGTTCGATGTTGTCTCTTTGTTTGCTATATTTTTGCATAAATATTAAGTATAGTCTACCTGATATTTATTATTCGATTGTTTACTAACAGAACGGACCCCATCTTCATCTACAATAATTACAAGATCAGCCCTTAGTTTACGACCACCATCATAACGACAACATAAACAATAACAAGCTCCTATTAGTTATTAATCTCGGCTGTAAGGCGAAGGACAGACAGCGATATTACTCCGTATTAACTTGCTCTAGTAAATCTTTCCGCTATGAGGCGGGCTTAGAGTTTTACTGTCTTGTCTTGTACCATAGGTACCCGGGGGCTTGTCAGACGGTATGCACTCGGCTTAATAACTCTCTTCAAATGGTTGGAGAAAAATAAAACTTATAGGTAATTAAGTTTCTTGGCTTTTTGCGAGACTTAGGATTGCTAAAAGAAATTGATCGACGATTCACACATTATGAGGAGGAGTATTGGTCTTTTAAGAGAAACAGGGACCGCCCCTATTTGCAGATCACTGGGGTGGTTTTAGGGTGTTACCGCACCAATAGAGCGATCGTCGATCGATGCCATCGATCGATGGTGGAATGGATTGGTCGACATCGATCGATGCTTTCTACTAGACTGGACTATTATATGGTTAGTCGACCGGTATCCGTCGACCGATGCCATTGACCGGTAATCAATCAATTGCTTAGTCGACCGGTATCCGTCGATCAATTAAAGCTACCACACCAATCGACCAACGTCGACCGATGTCGATCGATGGCATCGATCTACTTATCGATCGGATGCCTTTTGAAAGTTTGAAAGAAAAGCCATTTATTCAAATTAGGCTGAGTATCAGAGCATTTATGGAACGTCAATACTACATAAGACTGTCCCCGAAAACGCCCGCCCTTTGCCACTTCCCAGCGCTTTCGCTGGAAAGAACTGTCGGAACAAACTCCCCAGCAGGACAGCTCTGTCTGTTCAGTTTAAAAAAATACCTGACTATACAATCCATACTAATATTATAAGTGCGAAAGTATCTCTGTCTGTCTGTCTGTCTGTCCGACTTTCACGCCAAAACTACTGAACCGATTGTATTGAAATTTGGTACACAGATCCTGACTGGACAGAGCCTGAGAAAGGACATAGGCTATATAACATCCCGTTATGATCAATAGGAGCAGGGCAGGAAAAAAAAATGTTACGAAAATGGGAGCAAACGCGGACGTACATATTGCTCCCATTATTTTAACAGGTGCTTATTTTTATTATTTTATCAACTGAGCTCTTTCGGTTCGAAGCTTACGCGGGTGAAACCGCGGGGCACAGCTAGTACTATATAAAGTAATTAACATAAATACAGTACGTTGTTTACGTAACTAGGAGGCTCTATTAATGAACTGCAAATATGTAATTATCTTTCTTAAGCCATAAACTACAAACTGATAGTAATTTATGAATAAATTCCAAGTAAGAATTACAAAATTTATTTACTCAAGATCCACAGGCTGAGATTCTATCAGGGTATTAAATCGAATAATGACAACTCCGCAACTGCATTTTTTTTTTTTTTAATAATTATAAACTAGTGCTTGACTGCAATTCCGCCTGATGGTAAGCAGTGATGCAATCGTTGAGTGTAAAGCGCACTAGTTTATTAAACCTATTCACTTAAAAAACTTAGGAATAGGAAGGGTGACGGCTGTTGAACGAGGTGATGCAATGTTAAACCCAAGACCAACACGACCAAACGATGCTGCGCTAGAGGGAGATTGATCTGGAGACTCTCCACGACCAAATTCCCGGGACAACAACATTTGGCGCATCGTACCCGCCACACATCGCAACACAACTGCTCAGACCCGTCCTCCGTACGGCTTCACCAGACATCATGCCGGAACACGACGAATCGCTTGGCGGCAAGACTTTGTCTGGTGGGTGGTAACTTCCGCCGGCAGCCTATGTTATGGCCTACCACCGAGAGAAATTATTCAAGTTATTTAGGTACACCATAAGTACAGCGATCTCTAAGCAGTCTTTTTGGCGTATGAAGGTAAAATTGACCTAGGAACTTCTACCGCAATGAGGTCACGGCGTAGCACCACCTAAGCTAGACGCTCATACTACTTGTTTTGCACCTTTTTTATTATTATTATTATAAACTAATGCTTGACCGCAATCCCTCCTGGTAGTAAGCAGTGATGCAAGCCTATTCATGCTAGCCTTGAAGACACTAAATTGTAGTCAGACAGAAACAAAGCCACTGGCAAATTCTTCCAGTCCATCGATATACGCGGTATTAAATACGAGGCGAAACGCTTAGCCCGGATCGTAGTAGTGTCAACGTGTGTGTGACGGGTCTTCCGATGATGGGCACTCTCCAACATGCATCCTACAGAACACCGACAGGCTGGCCACTGTTCGTCTGTGCTCCAGGCTATGAAGACAGTTTTGAACAAACCCTTATCGCCGAGGCAGTCTTCTAACTGACAGCTATACCAGAATTTTTTGGAACTTAAGCCGCCGTGTTGTTTTTTCAATATACTTTCCACAGATAATTTTATAAACATAATACGTTACGTCAGGCGCTAACTAATTTGACAGGACTGAACCTAATATTTGTCTTGTCCTTTTCTTCATGGAATAAAAAGAAAAAGGATGTCCTGAAATTCATTTTAGTTTAGTTTCTGAACAAAGGAATCGACGCCAACGTCATTCATTCAAACATCAAAAATCTTTGCACAGTCCATTAACGAGTTATTTTACTTAATACAGGATGTATCTGACATCGTAACGAAAACTTCGCGAAAAGGCTAGACCGCATGCCACTAATAAAATTATGATAGTCATTTATGTCGTTAATGAACGGTTACAGAATACACAGTGTTTAAAAAAAAGTGTCGGCTCGGCTTTTGAACGTTGCAAGCGTGCCGCCGTGCGAGTTTGTAGGTATGACGTTGATCCCTGATGTGAACTCTATTAAATCAGCTGAAAAGATCGTTTTTCGGGTTTTGTTTTCATTGCGCTTTTTTTATGTAATTAGCGAATAATTTAATTTTGACTTTAAAATCTTATTGGGTTATAAAAGTATAGTAATTGTGAATGGTCTGAAGTGAAAAAAAACTACATTTATTTTTTTTAAATCATGAAAAAGCCGACGAAAAATTCCACCACTGGGGGGTTCCGAATCATGTACTGGATCCATGGTATTCGTTTGTGCGTCGATGTCAGATACATCCTTTATAACGGAGTTTTGACGGAAAAGCTAAGATGAGTATCACGCGCATTTTTCATAGGACTTTTAAAATTATTTATAGTGTCGTTTATTAAATAAAAGCGCGTGATTTCTGTATTAAAAAGTGCATTTAGTAAATAATTCATAAAGAACGTTGAAATATCGCAGCATCGTGGCCACATCATGACATTGCATAAAACCTTCCTCATAGACGGTTCACGCAGCCGTCTTTTTCAACTTTCATTGGCGATATCCGCCATTATTGTGAAATAAAATTTTCAAAGAATTGAAATGGTATGGTAATCCCCGTTAGTAGCAATGATTTTCGTAAAACTACTACTCAGTTTGAACATTTATTAATATGGAGTGGAGTATCAGTGATTGACCGTGGGAAAGTCGTAATGACGTCATTTTTTTAAGTAGATTACTAAACCTGTCAAAATCGATCACTACGAGATCACCAAACGACCATTCTGACGATATTGTAATAGAAGACTAGGGCTCCAGGTCCTAATGATTAGAATAAAAGTCACTGCAATTGGACAGCGATGCAAAATCAGAAGTAATAAATGTGTTTAGCGTAGTTAGTTTAACGATATAGTTCTCTCTATCTAACGGAGTCTTCAACTAACTAACCAAGTACAATATAATAAATAGCGTTATTACATGCTGTCATAATCCACGGTTAACTAACATAAATGCCCGGCTCCGCTGGCAGGCAGTTTGTTTAGATTAAAACTTAATGCCCCACTGATATTAACATGGACTCCAACGTTATTTATTTTTTTCTTGACTGTTTTGGACGTAAAAACCGTTGATTAAGAGGTCAGTGTTATAGAGAATTTAGACTCAAACAATGAGTTCCTTGGGTAAGTTATTATAAGTAATTAAAAATATACTTCAGTCATGTAGGTCACTGCAATATGTCACGGTCTAACTGCAATGCTTCGATATCGCCTTCGGGTTGTGGAGGTCAGACGGTAGTCGCTTCACGTAAAATATCGAAGTTTCGCCAAAATCAGCAGTTACACTGGCAAAGCGGACCCCAGACGAGAAACGCTGAGATGATGATGATGATGAGTCATGTAGGTCAGTGATATGTTTTATAATGTGTGATGTCTTCTATGTGGACCTACTTACCTCGCTTCACTACTGAAAAAATTCCGTGCATTCACGGGACATGTGCACTCAGTCTGTGTAGAACCACACAAAAGACCATTTTAAACACCAATCTACTTACAGCATCCACCTACACTTCTGGACACATCTATTGGCCCACCTTGCATTTTCAGTTTCGTTTGGTCCTAGCTAAAGGTTTATATTAGGACTTTGAAAAAAAATCGTGAACTCTGAGTTTAGTTCGGCCTTTTTTCTTGAAGTAGTCAGATAGGAAATGCCGACCTAAACATTTTTTTTTTTTTTAATACGTAAAAGTTCTTGTACAAACCTCCTTAAAGAAATAAAATCATTTATAAAAAAAACCTGGATTATTGTTCTTAATAATATTGTAGATGTAGGTATGCTTACCACATCGAAACCATATAAAAAACATTTCGCAAATATTTTATGAGAGTCAACTAATTAATTTAATAATAATTTCCTCTGCTGATTGATCCACGAAATAATGCAGTCGGTGTTATCGGAAAAAGGATGAATGACTTGGATTAAATTTCAATATGCTTTTGTATCTGTACTTCGAATTGTGCTTTTTTAAGTGAGTTTCGTCGCCGAAATATTAATCTAGGCTTAAAAGGGATAATTAATTCAATGGACATACTTACTAATAACAATTTAAATCTCCAAATAATATTAATTAATAACAACACTCTAATTAAGTACCTAATACACTACTAATCACAATTTGAATCATATTGAAGGATAAAGCTAATAAATAGCTTTTTACTTTTGAAAAAAATGTGTAGGTACTCGATGGCATACATAACGCAATTAATGTTATTGAACTGTCAAAATTAAAGCCATTGTCCCTATTTTAGTGTGTTACGCAATTGCTTCGCAATTCTAACAATAGTAAAATTGGTTCAATTTACAAATATGTAGAAAGTTAAACTTATTAGAAAAACAACGCCTGTTACATTTGTCATAGCAAACGCACACTAAAGCGTATCGCTTCAAAAATATTTTATTTTACACCTCGCGCCATCATTAAAAAGTTCCATTTTCAAAGTAAATACTTCAGGTAAATACCTACTTATCATTAGAACGTACTTTACGAACTCGAAAATTTTCTTAATGAGTTCCAAATAATTAAGATGCTACTCAAAAGCGAATACGCTAAAGAATGGATAAGAATGTCGGAGTGTGCACGATCAAAGAAAGATTCCGCGAACGAACTTTAAATCTCTCTAATTGGTATAATCCGTTTCGCCCTATGTTCGAACGTTTAGCCGAGCGGCACTCCTGTTGTCAAGACTCTCATATTAGTGCAAAAAGTGTGCTTCATATTCTCAAGTACTTATTTATTTAACTTAAATGAATATTCTCAGCACATATTTTGTTGGTATCAACTAGAGAGGTAAAACCTAAAGATTCTTTCTAAAGATTCTAGCGTTACAATTTGGAGCGCCTAACTGAAATGTTATAGCTTCAAATTTGTAGTTTCTGTTTAATTAATACAGACTCTTGTTATTTCCAAATTTGATATATTCACTGATCATAGTGGTAGTTGAAAGCCTACTTTGTTTGCCATCTTCTTAGATTTTGAAATTAGCTAGACGTTGTTTTCATGTAATTAGTTAGTGAGTTTCAAAAATTCGCTATGTGGAAGGACTGACGGGGAGCTATGAAGAAATTGACACACTTGCAGGCTGCATATACACAAGGATGAAAAGCAGCACATGAAGTGACTTTTGCTCCATTGGTGTAATTCCTATATGCCGTTCCAGATGTTTCTTGAACAGTTGTGGTTCAACGCTTACATATTGTATTTAGATAAATAATATAGTTAAAGTAGTATCTCTCATTCTAGCTTTAATTCAAGTGCAGATACTTACCATGACTAAATTCCAAAGTTACTCATCTCAGAGTCAAAGTTTGGAACTTGTGTCTTGCACCAATATTAGTATAGTATAGACAGCCTAGAATTGTACGGAACCCCGAAACTGCCGGTCATTCACCACAAAGATCGAAGTGTTGACAAAGATGTCTGTAGATACTGGCGATTACACCAAGACTTGCAACTTTGACAGGTGATTTGGGTCCCGACGACCGCTTCCGTCGAAGCTTCGGAGATAACTATTGACACATGTTTAGTTCCACAATGGTTTAGAGGGTGTCCAGTGTATCTTGGTACTTGGTAGTGGCGCTGTTTGGAGTAGTAAATGTCCTTAGGATGTAAAATCCTTTACTTTCGGTATTAGTTCACTTTTTAGCCGCCTGTCAGAATATACTGAGCAACTAGCGAACTAGCGATATAGTTTATAATACTATTATGTGGCGTTCGAATGAATTCTTCTTTTTCTATAAGAGCAGCAAATGATTGCTTTGTGTGTTAGCGTAGGCGTAGATAAGCAAAGCACAGTACAATGTTCTGTGGTGCAAATTTTAAGTATTGTATACTGTACGTGTTACGGTATTTTTATTACCATAATTGTATGTCGAGACAGCAAAATGGTCTGCTTTCGTTAATTGTATTTATGTTTTGCACTTTTATGATGTTCGATATATTGATTCAATGAACTTAATTATGACCTCGTGCAAATAGCTGTTTCACACTCACGAGTGTTAGTAAGTAGGTACTTAGATATTTCGATTTTACTTGCCTTTGTTTTTGCATACAGCAACTGTCAAAAGGTAAGGAGATAGCAATGAGTAGCAGTAGTTTATTATTATAAGCCCTTTTTTTTTCCGAAAGTGGAAAAATCCTTAAAGACCATCTTCCGCTCGGCGACTCATAGGAATGTGCCGGAATCTTACCGGCTAAAAAAACACCTATTCGTTCGTCATCTGCCTTTCCGGGGTACCGGCTCCTCCCAGTTCTACGGTACCCCCGGCAGGCCTTGACCCGTCATCGCACGTCGAGTTAGACAGGCCTTTACTCGCGCGAGCAGCCCTCAGCGTCTGCTCTCCTCATCTGAGTGGCGTGTGAGAACACGTCTCACCGTCAACTCGGCCATGTAATGGACATTGGATTCCCCGGGTCCTTCGACCGTCGGCCATTATCATGGAGGCAGTAGGTCAGCCTCGGGCCAGCGACGACGACTCCCACGCCGTCGCCGGGAAGGGAGAGAATTCTGTGCCTCTCTCTCTCCCTCTCGGCATTATTATAAGCCCTTCTAACGTAACTATGTAGGTACTCATAGATGACAGGTACACTATACTGTGTATTAAGTATCAGTTTAGGATGTTGGTATATTTTTAAAGGTAAATAAAAGAGCAACATCTTTTCATATTATAATCAATTAAATTTTCGTTTATATATTATAGTTGAATCGGATAAACATTTAGTCAATATTTTTGTTACCTAAGCGGTAATGCGTTAATTGTTCGTGTGAGCCTAGTGACGTAGTTTTACAATAAATCTTATGTTTAACATTAATAAAATATTTACAATATTTGGAAATTTCATCACAGCTTCACGAAAACAAGCATAACATGGAAACAACAAAACAAACTGTCCTTTTACAACTATGACGCGTCTAGAACTACAAAACAAGTGTGTGATGAAACAGCCTCAATCGATAAATGCGTGAATACTGTAACATAAACTGCTTGGTGGAAACCGATTTACTGAGCAAAGCGGTATTATAAACTATGAAATACCCGCACATATGCCTCCACAAAACGAGCAGACATCATCAACGCTTACCGCTTATTATTGCGAATAGAGTTATCAGCGCACCAATTTAATATTGCTACTATTCCTATTCTAACTGTAATCCCAGCGCAAGAGTAAATAAATGAACAGTATGGAAACTATATTACCCATACCCCTAAGCGAAATTGGCGGTGCTTCTTAGTCAAGGGTGCCATGTTAGAAGGGGTAGTCGCGTAATAAAACGGACCGTCTGAAAATTCCTCTTGTTCACTACATCGAGGAAATGGGTGAAATTTTTCTTTTAAAAGAGAACAATATATAAACTGTAAAATAGGTCTTAAAATTTACAAAGAACTTGACAAATACTCTTTAATAGTACGTGCTTGATTCGCGGTCATTTATTTGTCAAAATTATTTACTAAATAGAGAATATTTTACACTGTAGAATTTGATAACAAAGCATATCGATTATGTCGTAGCAGGCAAAAGTATTATTTTAGTAAATAATTTGTAATTACGAAGATTATAGATACTTTTTATATAATGTTTTCTTTCGCTTCTATTTCACCAATTCACGGATTGAAACAAGTTAGGGTTACTAAACATTGGTCGAGCGACTCACAATTACTTCACTATCGGCTTTAGCACCCTCGAAGATCGGAATGACAGGCTTATAGTGGATCATACAGAAATGAAAACGTAGTAAGTACCAACACGGGATCAGATCAGGGTATCCTCTAAAAGTCTATGCAAATCATGTTCAAGATGAAAATTTTGAATTTATTCGCAGCTGCCATCTTGGATTGCCGTCTTGACCTTAAGACGGGAAAGATAACCAGCTAAATCCTAACTGGAATGTCTTAAAAAAAACTTCGATAAAATAAAAATATAAATTTTATAGACATTAAGGGTGAAAACCCTTACGCTCCTATGGACCGTAGGTAATTATTTTAACAAATCAGCTTAGTTACCAATGTTTCCATACTGTTCATGTTTATATTGTGCCAGCGCTCTGCACAGTACATCGGGAGACTAATTGATTATCAGTAATTACATCATCAACCCTACAACACTAACCGATCTTTGGATTGAGGAAGCATTAACATCTATAACAAAAGAGTACACAATACGGAATGTGCGTAACCATACGGCCGCAGAGCTTTGACCGTTAATATCTGAAATATCGATTCCAATATACTATGTGCAATATAATATCATTATTACTATGACTCAATACTAATTATACAAATAATGTACATAATTAGAATAACATTGAATACCATTCTATACTTCGACCTCACTGTTATAATTTAATCGGAACTTTTAATGAGAGTATCCATTAATTACATTCTAACAACATATATAAACAACTACCTATTGTAAAATTTAATAAATAAAAACCGAGTTTTGAGGTTCTTATGTACATACATACATACATATCTACTACTAGAAATATTGAGATTCTTTCACAAACAACTGTGAAATGTCCTTTGATAGTAAATTTGTATCTACAACTAGATTTATAATAAACAATACGATGTGATCGCTCTATCAAATAACTTGAAACTAGTAGTTTAAACTTATAATGATATCGCATTTCAAATGTCTATTCTACCTTAAGCAAAACTATGATAGTTAATAATCTAGACAGTTACTAATAAAATCCTCTGAATAATACGAACTGTTTAAAGTTAGGATGACGCGCCAGTCGTCATGTTAATACTAGCATGGCACTGCACACCATTAAACGATTCGATATCAGTCTTTCGTATATATGCTGCGACGCCACAAACACAAAACTCTCTCACATTTTACTAACATTGAGCGCAGTTGCCTCAGACCAGCTTCCTTTCGGCCATAGCATGGGCGTGTCCCGGATGGGAGTAGTGTCCGGGAGACGACGGCTCGTACAACGACATCTTCAGTCTCTTGCACTTCGCTCTTCGGTTCTTGAACCAAAACTGCACGTTCTTTGACTCCAGCCGAGGAAACTTCTGCCTGTAAGGCATCCTGTTCAACTCTTCAGTGTACTTAAGTATCAGGTTGTGCGAGGGATGTGTGTTCATTGAGAACCATTGCTCTAGTACGGGGACCTCTGACACGGGGTCGATGAATGTTCGGTTGCGTTTGCGTCGCTCGTCCGAAGCCCCTGCGAGTGCCAGGTTGAGGCCGCTGGCGCCTTCACCGGGGACTGCGCCAACGCCGGGGAAGCCGCTCATGTATTGGCTCATATACATGATGCCGTGGCCAAACATCGCGTGGTTGGGTACCATGGGGAAGGGAAGACGATCTAGATGCGGAGAAGATGGCCCGTAATGTCGTTCCTGGATCACATCCTCATCAGAACCATCATGGTCGTCCCCAACACCGTTCTCGTCCTCATTGTTGTTGTTATTGCTGTTGTTGTTGTGCGAACTGTCACTGTTCTTGGCCGGAGACCGTTGCGGTGAGATTGTGTTGTCAGGCTTACTCAGATCTCGTGGCTCTTGCTTGATGTCATGTACCTGTGATAATAAAATATTAGCACCTTTATCGTATAATGAGATATTTGTGAGCGATATATCTGTAATTAGGGAAGGTTATGGTAACAGTTAGCGTGACCTTGCAAAAATCTAATCATGAGTAATTGATTATTCAAGATTGAATAATGTTATGCATAGGTCTTTTTAACATAATCATCGTAATATAGAAACTGACCTTCATTATATCCGGCGCCTTTGGTGACTCCTCTGGCCTGTCTTCTGTTTCATTATCGTTATTCTTCTTAGTTGTGATCAAAGAGAGAGGGGCATCAGGACTCTCAGGCCTATCATCCGGATGTATGTCACCTCCATCATCTTCTAAGTCGGAACCTCCATTAGACAAATTGTCTTCAGACATCACAGACATCGGGTACCTGCCCGGACTGCCTGATAAAATAGGACTCTTCATTGAATTATGGTCTTGAGAACCATAAGTGTCACTACCAGCCATCAATGACCCATTTGTAGGACTGTGACTCCTGCTATTGAATCCATTCACCCCAAGGTGACAACTCAGTCCACCGATGTTCCGAAGCTCAGCGCGTTTCTGCGCAGCACGTGCGTTCTTGAACCAGTAAACAACGTTGTTGACATCGAGGGGCTTTCGTCCTCGCCTCGATTCTAAGTTATTTAACTCACGGACATACTGTTGGATTTGCTGTCTGCTTGGATGTTGATTTTCGGAAAACCAACGCTGTAGCTTGGGCAGTTCCAACTCTGGATCAAAACTTGTTCGCATTCTAGTCTTTTGTGTAGGATATTGACTTTGGACTGTCTGTAATGCAGGATGTAAGTGGTCTGGTATAGTGTTTAGAGTAGGTGATCGAGTTTTAGGACCAGGCGATGGGTATCGACGAGGGCTGAATGGCGGTGGTCGGGGTGTTACTTGAGCACTCCACCATGATTCAAACTTGCGACGCATTTCTTCAGTCGGCTCATGAAAGTTATGTGGCCCCGGCGTGCGGTCCTGGCCACGACAAATCTGAGCTAATGTTACCTGTAACAAGAGGAAACACTTTATAAGGTCACCAAGCGTAACTCGAACAGTAAATAAAACAACAAGATACCGCAAACAATTTTAGACGATTTTAAAGAGGTCAGTCTAACCAACAACAAACACAGAGATAATTGTTTGAATAAACACGAAGCATTGTTTCACAGAACATCGCCATTAGATTATGAAAATATTAGGTCGGCTGTTAATGCATGTGTCATGCGCGAGCGGCCGGCTTCTGAGGCGCTCGACGCGAGGTGTTTACTCGATGGTTAGTGCGCGTCAGACCCGCGCGCCGTCGAAACTTCAATCATGGTTTGCTCTAAAACAATGAGCGGGAAGGGCGTCTCAACAATTAGCATCCACCCACTACGCCCTCAACTAGCGCCGGCAGAGCCGCGGACTAAGTGCTCCATGCATCGTTACCGCATCGACTGCGCTAAACAAAGCACCCGAAATGCCTCAAGCCGATCCGACGCCGCTGTTTGAGCATCAAATCAACCGTGTGACTCGGAATGATTCCAATGCTTTGTTTAAATTTCACAATTATTTGTTCTGTATGATAACAGGAGTGCATGTTTAGAGAGGTATTAATCGCACAGCAAGTAGTCAATCATAAAGAACTTGTCAGATTATAGCTCCGTCGCGCAGTTTACCCAGCTTGACAGTTATGCAAGTGAGATCTGCTCGTATCGCTAGATTACATAGAACAATGCCAGTGATTACGTCGTCAAGCGAGTTGTCAGGCTCGCAGTGTTGCTAAATCAGACGTTAAATTAACTGTAAGTATTACACATCGAGATTGTACCTATAAATCATGTCAGTGGTATTAACGCCGCGCTCGAGTGATACGTTAATCCGCTTCTTTGTTTTATATTTTTAAATAGTGAGGCCATATTTGCTTTCAGATATTGTCTGTTTCAGCTTCATGGAAGATTTACGAGAGCTGGCGCCTGCGCGTGATAACTCGCGTCACGTGTAATCCGCCTAAGTACGTAATTCGGTGTGTGATTGCGAACATTTCTTGATATACTTGTAGTTATAAGAACAACTTTGAACACAATAGGCTTAGTGTTATCTTATATTATTTTCGTTATGTGTACATACGCTACTTACGCACGCTTGAAGGAGTGATTAAATTGTAACCCGTCACAAAGAACCTTGAAAGAGATTTCGAAATTAAGTAAGAAAGTAGTCTTAAAGAAGATTTATGGTTTAAAATTGATCCTGCATCGAGGTGGCACTCGGGGAACCCCGTCGATAAAATATTCCTCGAGCGTCCAAAAGTTTGCTCAGAGTTAAAATCGAAGTGGCGCAAATTGGCGTGAGATAAATTACCATAATATCATAGAGCCGAGTTCATCTGGCGTTTAGCTAAGAACTCCGAGTTCGAGGTGTTTGATTATCTTGCCCTGTCGGGAGTTCCTTTGGTTCATTTGCGCCAACTTTGGCCCAAACTTTCCAAGCTCAATTTGTTTCCAACTGTCTATTAGACCGTTAGATCTTCATTCGTTATCATCAAGCCATTATAAAACATTAGAAATGATGTACAACCTACCCATGCCACTATACGCTGTCACTGCAAACTGGAAATTGAAATATCCGTGAGCCGGTTACGTTTGGAGGGCGCGCATGGAGCGCTAACCTCGCGTTTAATAAGATTATAAAGCATTATTTTATGGTATTAATAAGATCAAAAGCGTTCGTACATCTAAAACTCCTTTTAACCCTCTTTCGGTGTGGCTCAAGTTGGCAAGACGAGGGCAACCCCCACCGCCCTAACCCGTTCGCTACAAGGTGGATATTTAGAAAATATAATAAGGCCTTACGAGGCGTAGATGAGACGGAGATTCAATTAAATTTATTATGTATGAAGATCTTGCGTATGAGACAGGTGCTCATCGCGTCGACAAATTGTTCTCTATCGTGAGCGGCTTTAAATCTCTTTAGAATTTACTCAGTTGCTGTTAATTTTGGTTTATGTTTTCTTTAAAGCCTCATATGCATCTTCGCACGTGGGTTTTAAACACAGACTTCAAGATCATATCAGTCAATGGGTGAATTTCTTGTATTGAGTCAAAATAATGGTGATTATTAAAAAACCGGCCAATAGCGAGTTGACTCGCGCATGAAGAGTTCCGTAGCATAGCTTTTTTAGGTAAATTTGATCTCAATCAAAAAATTGTCTCAACAACCTCTTAATGAGACGACGCGAGATAAAAATATACATAATCAAGCCAAATTTTCTTGGATGTTAAGCCGAAGACGGACGAACGGGCAACTCGAAACTATTATGAGATGTGAACTTCTGAATGTTCTGAACGGAATCCTAAAAAGCAAACGTAACTTTGAAACCTAGCAGTGGATACCATTCATAACAATTAATAGAAAAATGAAAGCTTCAGCGAAGTAACAATGTTTAAGGTAAACTACAGAATTAAAAGTTGCACAACTTAATGATAAACTAAATTAATTAAAAAAAACACGAAGAAATACGTTGTGTCTAGAAAATTCACATCCTTTTAGCAACAACATCAACCTACAATCAAAACATGACATCAAAATGTTTATGACCCCCTCATTGTTAAGACTGGAGCCGCGAACATGAAAACAAATGCTACTTTAATTCTTCCCCCGAGCGATGATCCCTATTAGCAGGGTCTTAGCAGTCACCTCGCAATTATAAAGACCAAATTGAAGAACGCGCGCCTACTTAGCGAAGAGTTTTGATAATCTGTCTCTGCGTCTTTCATCCAAAGTTCTCGTTAATTTTCGTCGATATCGAGTGGTTTCAGTGCCTGCTATTTTTATGTGCTTTGGCAGATGGAAGCTATTTGGCACGCCGGCTTGGAAGATATGCTTTCATATCATTGTTTGCAAAATGAAAATTTCTAAATGTTCGTGCTTTCTTTATGTATATAGGTTACCAGAAGTTGAGTTTCCAGTTCCTCTTACTGACTGACCGATTCTTTGACATTTCAAAAGTATCTGTAATTGGTTTATTTGACTAAATGCTTTTATTTTTGGTAAAATAAAACGAGGAGAATATGGAATTATGACAAATGATGAACTTACTAGCGACTAAAAGACACGTTAATATACCAAGCCAAATTTTGCTATAAACCTTTTTAAAAACTAAAAGGGCGATGTGTTGCTCGGTGCTTCGACAAATCCATCAGGCGCTCCAATACTTGACGTTTTAATCGATAATTGTTGGACATTTTGGTCAAAAAAGGTCCTACAATAGATAAATTTTATAAGTATGTCTTCCTACATAGTTATGAAGTTAATGAAGACTGCCGCCTCAATATTGCAGAGGTAAACTTCAGTAGTCAAAAGTATATTCAGGAGTCACCAGATTGTCTTCAATCATTTGAACAATTTACTCTGATAATGTTAAAATTTACCAATAACACCGCTAAAAGCTCGAATAATCGATACGAAAATCACGATTATTACACAAATAAGCACTCAATCTTTAATTAAATCGTTAAAACAAACAATATCTAGTAACATAAATGTTTTCAATTGAAAGCGTGCCTTACAAAGCGGGCTTAAAATATGGAAAACAATGAGTTTCCACGTTAATAAGGGGTAAGGGGTAAAGGTTTAGTTCGGGGTATTGTTCCCGGGTAAACCGAGGACACGGCGTTCCGTTGTGAATGTTGGTTTAGTCCGTTGTACCGTGTACTCATTGTCACCCATCAGGATAATTTTAACGCCCCGATCGGTTGATGTAATTTGATTTGACAGATGTTTTCGGAAGCTTTGCTGAATGTACGTGTGGTTGGAAGATTATGAGGACTGTGTTTGCGGCTTAATTCTTAGGTATAGAACTGGGGTTGTGCTTGTAAGTAAAAACGGGAGTTTATTCTTCGTTTTTAATACACTTTACAAACTTTTTCTTTTAGAAGTTTTTAAGCACATATTCCGTGACATAACATGAATATTAACGTTTTTGGGGACATTATAAATAATATAACGTCAGCTCAATATATTTTTTTAACATTGTAAAGAAATACTTGACCGCGATCCCGCCTGATGGTAAGCAGTGATGCATTCTTTGATGGTAAGGCGCACTAGTTTGTTAGGAGCCTATTTACTGGTAATTCTGTTGCCACAGTAATAAACAAATACATAAATATAACTTCTTTGTAGCAATAAAGAAATCTTATTCGTTAGCCGGTTTTTTTTTTTGTATAAATTCTTGTCTGTGTCATACCTGGTTAGACTGATTTAGAAGCATTATTTTATAACACGAACTTACCTCATCCAAAGGACATCCAGTAGACATGAGCAAAGGTCTACTCTGCAGTAGCAACAGTCGCAGAAGTTTGTCTTTAATGTCCTGCAGCGGTGTCGGCCTGGGTCTCAAAAGTTGAATCCTGAGGGTGGCGACAGTTGTCAGCTCCCCGAGAACCTCGCCAACCGTGACCATAGGACCATCAGAGATTCTCTCGAATGGCAGCGGCTTCCAGTTATTTATTACTACGGAACCTGGTGACAAGAAAATTGGAGATGTGAGATATTGGTGATTTAATTAGGCAAGAACTACAAGCATCATCCTCCTACTGGTAGATTTTGGAATGAATCTAAAGATCTCTGAAGTCGTGCTAGCGAGATTTTAGTTAATGTTGCCACACGTTCCTATAAATCAAGAAAAAATGGACTTAAGTACCTTTAGCAGAAGCAGCCAACTCGTGAGGATATCCAAGCCGCAACATGGCGGCTGGCACAAGCTCGTGGAAGGCAGTAGCGGCAGGGATGATCACATAGCTGTCAGTCTCCACCACGGCTCGTCGTCTCCAGGCGCCTTCTTCAAGCGAGGCTACTGCCTCTACCACACAATGAACTGGCAGTGTTTTACCTAGGATAATAGAGAAAATTTGTTAGAGTTTGTACGTATCAAGTTATATTTAGACTACAATGTTCCTACTGCTGGGAAACAGCAGGGTAATTGCGTTACACACTCCATCATCATCTCAGCGATAATCGCACCCGAAGCTTTTCAGCTGTGGAGTCTGAGGTCCGCTTTACCAGTCTAACGGCTGATTTTGGCTAAACTTTGATATTTTCCGTGAAGCGACTACCGTCTGACGTCTACAACCCTAAGGCGATATCGAAGCATTACTGTTAGACCAATTGTTGGACTTTTGGGGCTCCAACAACCCATAACGACTGCCATTAGATGTTCGTATGGCAACCGGGACCAACGGCTTAATGTGCTTTCCAAGGCACGACCAGACCAGTGCAAATATTCATATTCGTGCATACAAATATTTGCAATGCGGGGATCGAACCCGCGCCTCCTTATGCGACGCGACCGCATTCGCTACCGCTACGCCAGGCTGTCAATTGCGTAACACACTATCAGTAGCAATGGGTTTCATTTTGGCAGTTCAACAACACTCATTGCGTTAGGTATTTATTTTGTTGAGAAAACTTTTTCGAAAATATGGAGGAATGGATTAGTAATAAGCTTCGAAATGATACCAATTATGAATAATAGTGCGTTACGCAATTAGGGTGCATTCGTCTTCTTCTTCTTTTTTCAAGGTGAGATTCAACCTCAATTCTTAATCAATGGCCTCTGTGGAACCACACCTCACTTTTCCACACGATACCACAATTTTGCCAATAACACGTGTAATAAATTATTGAAATTCTTTGAAAATTTTATTTTACAATAATGGATCCGCCATTATTGTAAAATAAAATTTAAATCGTCAATGACAATTGAAAAACACGGCCGCGTGAGCCGTCTATGAGGGAGATTTGAGGCAAAGTCAGGATGTGGCCACTATGCTGCGATATTTCAATGTTCTTTATGAATTATTTACTGAATACACTTTTTACTACATAAATCACGCGCTTTTATTTAATAAACGACATTAGAAATAATTTTAAAAGTCCAATGAAAAGTGCGCGTGACACTCATATCAGCTTTCCCGTCAAAACTCCAATTAGGGTGCATTTCTCAGCACTTCCTGTCATGACGAGCGCAATTGTGCCCGTTGATAGATGTCAACAGTTTTAAAATGTTTGGACCTAGGCCTTTTTGGTTTCATCAACAACCTTTTTATCGTCCCACTGCTAGGCACAGGTCTCCTCTCATACAGAGAAGGATTGAGCGTAATCACCACGCTTGCTCAATGCGGGTTGGCGATTTCAGACTTATAAAGTCCAGGTTTCCTCAAGATGTTTTCCATCACCTTCAGTCATTGGTGTCCAAGATATACTTAGAAAGTACATATAACTTTAGAAAAGTTACATTGGTGCTTTTTGGTTTAGTTGGCTTAAAATATTTTCCTTCACCGTTTTGAGATACTATTATTATAAGTTATTTTGTATTAATATTATTTAAAGCTTATTACACAAACTTCAGCATCTTAAACCATAAAAACAATGACGAACATAATCTTGCTGAAAGTCTATTGAAGTGCCGCAAAAAAAAGACGTATTTAATAGAAAATCTTTTCCAAGACGTGGTTCCTCTGAAGAATCACCTACTTTGTCTCTCGGACGTCGAAACGCTGTCGTTAAGAAGGCGTCTTAATTATTTAGCAACTTTTGAAGCGAGAAAGCAATGCTTTTGACTTGCTCGCGGACGCGGCAAAAAACCTACTGAAATGTTAAAATAATAATTAATCCTGCTGGAAGGAACGGCCGACGGCGATGGGCGCCCGACGCTTTGTAGCCTTGCTTTGTTGCGTTATTAAATAGTTTTTGCTGCTCCGATGCGCTTTTTTATAGTCGTTTAATAGCTCGGCGTGTTTAATGGAAATCTGTCGCGTTTTTCTTTTTTGAAGAAAATTTTCGTCTTTGGTGAAAAGAATTTATGATTTTTAGCTAATGTAGCGTATAACTTGCAATCTTATTGCATACAGAGTCATAAGCAACTGCTAGTTTGATTGCCCCTAACTTCGCCTGTGATCCAGAAAATCAAGACGACTAGCAGCCTAGGCTTACCTAGGCTATGGTCTTTCTGTATGCCTGTTATTGAATTCCTTTCAGCCTTATTTGCATGATTAAAAAAAAAACATTGGGCCACACTAAGAATAGGGTACCTATTTGACTAAAAAAACTTATTAGTCCGTCAGTCAGATTTCCAAAAAATATTAAACACATATTTTTCTTTTTTCATATAAACAAACAATGAAGACAACACAGCGCGTTGAAAACTCGTCTGACGTCACTGCACGCTACACTTTTTAGCGGCCAGTCACGTCACCCGCCACCACTCCTGATCTTTGATGCCTTTTAATTTGTCAATTTTTATTGATTTGATAAAACAAAATATACGTGTCTAGTATTTTTTGGAAATCTGACTGACGGACTAATTAGTTTTTTTTTTTTAGTCAAATACCCTATTACTCCTGTATCGTGGGTGACACTTAAACTCACACACACAAAGAGCCAGACCAGGAACAACTACCTGTAGGCCATGCAAATATTTGTTCCGTAAGGTAATCGAACCCGCAACACGCAGTGCAGCAGCCGATCCCTCACCCACTGCACAAACCGTGTCGTCGAAAATGATGAGCAACCAACTTACATACAAAATTTGACATATATAATATTCTATGAGGACTAAGATTCAGTTCGCACCAAACAGGTAAACAATCCCAAAATATTACCCATATTCAATATTATTGTGGTGAATACTGATTTACAGTATCAGACGAAAACAATAGACGCCTTTGAGCACACAGGTATTGAATCTACATAATACTGTACCAGGATTCGGTCCACGAAACATAGTGGGTAGTTACATTGAAATTATAAATTTTGCGCAACAATAATCTTTTAATAACAGGGTGGAAGTGCGTTAAGCTGTGTTAGCCTCTGGGTTATGTACTTTTGAACAGGAGTTTCAGTTTTCGTAATCGCCGAAAGTAAGTTTTGATAGTTTTCGTTGGAGAGTTCTTTGTGATACCGTTTGGAGGGATTATGCGTTGGGGTTATTTTGTCCCCTTCCGACTTTATGATTTGAATACTACTGATACCACCATTAGAATAAAAATGATAATTACCAAATGAAGTGCGTGTAATTTTATATTGACTGATAAGTTTTTTAATAGTTTTTTTTTTTTTTTTATCAAAGTGTATTAACGAAACAAATGATTATAGATAAATATAGTAACATTCTCACATGTTTCCTTTTTTATTCCCAATATTTTCTATTTTCAATAAGAATTTTCCTACACAATTTCCCGTAACATTGTACAGTCAACCCTACAAAGTTTGGTAGGTAGTCGCAGGTTAGCACCTAGGCAGCGATTTAATACCAAGCTTGGATTAGTGAGGTTTAGTTGTGGCTCGCCCGCCGCCCGAGACGGTCCTCTGGTCAGTTTAAACCCTTGCTTTATGAAACTATACACGGGGAATTGAATATTAATTAAATGCGATAGGTGGGACCATATTTTGGGTAAACTGGCTGGCTTGTTTATTATATATGCAAGTAATTTTGTTGTTACTAGAAGCGAGATAATGATATATGTAATATCCATGAAGCTTTGCAATTCGCGATTATAATTTCAGTCAGATTATGCCCCTTTTTCTGAAGTGTGTAGGTAATAATCCGAAGTGTAGGGCCACCTAGGATTACATAAAGAAGAAAAGAAACTGATATTTTTATACATTTTCAAAATATCCCATAAAATATTTTTGTAGAATATAAGATCTACCTTTGAACACTTATGCATAGAACAATTAAGCTTTTCTCCTGAAAAACATAGTTTGAGTTAGGTTTTCGTGACCAAATTAAAGTAGAATGAGAGGAATGGGAGAAAAATGGGAGAATGAGAGAAAAAAAGAGACAATGACCTCTGTCTATTACGGCTTTTTTTCTCATGGGACATTCAACTAGGAAATGCCGGTGAAATACAGATTTAAATAATTGACCGATATTTTGACGGTAACAGTCTTCAATATCTACTTACAGGAATAAACATAATAATCATAATTTTACTTCATACAAGAACTACGGATAAAAGGACCTATATCACATACACATAAAAATATAGCATTGTCATCAAACACTAATGACTTGTGACGTCATACCACGTGTGCCGCAAATCCTCACACACGTGTTATCTCGAATTCGGCATAAAATTAAAGCGAATTAGCTTCGAGTCCGCGAGCCGGCTTCGCATTGCCGCAAAAAAGTATTACTCTTTCATTTCGGTCGACGTGATTGGGTAATTCATAATTGGACTGTCTCTTTTGAAGTTATGAGAAAAAATTTAATGAAATTTTATAGTAGGTAATATTATTAAAATAGGCAATTTGCCAGGTGAAGCCACAAAAATTCACCCAATGTTTGTAATACCGTAATACTGTTTGTTCCGTTTGAACAAACAAACCGTGAAAACGGTTTTGTTTTATAGTTTTTGAGTCAAAATTACTTTGTATAGTATAAAATAATAAATAAATAAAAGAAAAGCATAACTTACGCTAAAAAAAAACCCTAAAAAAAGCATCATAAGAAACTATCTTGATTAGGGTATGTTCTTACTAAATACATTAACAGGTTTTCTTAAATTTCCTTCAAATAACGTAGAGAAACAAAATAAACACGTTGATCATGAAATAGAGAGGCCTACCAGAAACATACCTATTACTCTGTAACGAGGTACCTAACAACAATGTTTTAATTTTTTAAATTATTCCATTTTTTTAACAGTTATTTGGTAACAAAATAGGTATGTTTCTGGTAGGCCTCTCTCTTTCATGATCAAGTTTTTTATTTGAAGCTAACATATTTTACTTGATACAAATCCTAAGACTTGGGATATTTTAATGAGCTAAATGCTCACAAAAATAATTTTGTTGTACCCTTTTTATATTCGTATCATCATCATCATCAGCCTCTACTCGTCCATTGCTGGACATAGGCCTCCTTCATGGCACGCCAACAAGCTCGATCCTGAGCAGTTCTCTGCCAGCCACTACCAGTCACCGTTTTGATGTCGTCGCTCCAACCGCCCAAGGGCGTCCTACGCTACGTATAATATTCGTATCAATTATAGTCAAATCATCCTGCTCCTTTATCCAATTTTACACTAACTAACCATCGAACAAGAAGTACGAATCAGTGCAAGTTAAGAGATACAACGTTCATTATCCCGCTACATAAAATAGCAATTAGACATACAGACTAACACAGAGCTCTTAAGACGAATTAAGAAATAGGTACTCGACAATGGCTCCAATTCTATTGTTTATTATTTAAGTACATTGCATCTTTTGCTTTCTATTTCATTAAAAAAAGGACAGAAAATAAAATGTCAGTTTAGACCTGTCAAATTAGTTCGCCCCTGGCGTAAATTGACGTACAGTCAGAAGCAAAAATATGTATACATTGCCAAGGGTCCAAAAATATGTAAACATCTTCGACTTTAAGACGAAGTGCTCAACTTGAAGAGCATAAAATTGTAGCCCCCGGTTCACATCATAAATATGTATACGCTCATTGCTTCATTAAATTATGCCCACCACGAAAGGAACAATACTATGTATGCACGCTTCCATCAATAGCATGTATTCACGTGTTGGTTCATAAATTAATGAAGCAATTAGCGTATACATATTTATGATGTGAACCGGTGGCTACAATTTGATGCTCTTCAAGTTGAGCACTTCGTCTTAAAGTCGAAGATGTTTACATATTTTTGGAGCCTTGGCAATGTATACATATTTTTGCTTCTGCCTGTACTTAGTTTTGGTCGCCATGTTTATAATAGTGTCTAAACTGTCTATGGAGTATCTTAATTTGACAGGATTAAACTAAAATGTTATCTTCTATCCTTTTCTTAACGTAATAGGTAGAAAGAAAAAGATGCATTTAACTTAAAATTTGTTTAGCTGGTAAAAAAGAGAATTGGCGCCATTGTCGCAAGCATGCGTCTAGGAACAAATCGCTAGTGATTTATTGGATAGATGCTCAATTGTTTTTTGTTTTCATCGGCGCATTTTCTTAGTTCTAATTCCAAATTTTATTCATTAATTCTTGGGGAAAATGTTTGTATGGCCACTACAGAATGTTATCAATTTGAGGAGCTCATTGCTATATGAAACAGTGAACAGTCGCACGGATGTACCAAGAAGTGGTTACGGGAAATCTGAAGCCCATAAGTCTGGCAACTAGTCTACCTAAGAGGTATCTTATTATCGTGTGAGGTGTTGTGGAGGTCAGATACCCATCTGACCTAGACAACTCAGAGACTAATTTATCCGATACCAATTTATCCGAAAATACCAAGCCGTGTTAACTATAATATATCCGACAAGCTTGGGTACTTATCTCCCTCCATGACAGTACAAATCTGGCAATCATATCCCAGTATAGTTTAAAAAAGCTAGGCAGATTGATTGAACAGCAATATGTTAACATATTTAGGTACACATTTGGCAAAGAAACGAATGTTAGCCTCAACAATCACCGAAAGCCGGTCGATACGATTTTAGAATGGCTCATACCTAAGTAATCCGATTTACTTAGTTGTTTTACAGGCGGATATAATGTGCTAATTGGAATATCATGCTCTAAGCTTATTTGAATTCAAACATAGGTATTGTTTTTAAACCTTTTCCTATGGAAAATTATTTGTAGGTGTTATCTACAAATGAAACGCAGGTCTGAATAAACCTAGTGACTTGCAGCTGTTATAAAAATATTTTAGTGTTGGCTAATTTTTGGCACTATAATTCTATGGGAAATTTTCTATTTTTGGCTAAATGTACATCATCTATAACAATCATCATCATCAGCCTATAACGTTCCCACTGTTGGGACACAGGCCTTCTCTCGATGACAGGGATCTGTAACCGTTCTTATGAAAACAAATATTATGAAAAATAGAAAAAAATGACTTTCAAAAATTGTCAACTGACTTTGTAAGTACCCATAAGCACAACCGTACCATAATATACATTACATACCTAAATGTGTCGTACCTTAAAATACATTCGGGAGTGGGCCATTATGCCACTCGTGGGTCCAGTGAAATTTAGTAGATATCTATTTCTTCTAGGACATACCGGTTTCCTCAATATGTTTTCCTGCACCATTTTGTGAGGAGTGACTAAGCTAAATTCATATTTTAGGTGGAAATGTACCTATGTACGTGTATTATTTTACTGAAACACACGAACAACACTCTCCTTACACTTCCAAAAATTTGCGCTCTATCACTCAAAAAATCCGTTTTCCGAAATCCGTCTAATGGTGCATGGCATCACTGACATGTAACTGTACGCACCTATCTAAATGTATGAAAGGGCTTAACAGATATGTTCTAAATTTAAAAATGATAATAATTCAATTTAATTCCACAAAAGACTCGTATTTAATGTGCTCAGATAGCCTTTTGGGTTAATTTGATTTATTTGTATTTCCTGTATGTCGCAAATGAATTTTTTTTTAAATTTTTTTTTTTTTAGATGAATTTAAACCATGAAGTTTAAAATCCTCCCAACAATACTACATAATTGTTGAAGCTCACTACATAATACGCGTTGGAAAGCTAAGCCGAGCCAAGACCACTTGAAAAGAGTACGATACACAAGACCGGGAAGTCGGCTTGTGTAAGTACTGAATTAAAACTTCGTACTAACAGGAATTAGCTTATGCTCTGTAGTGCAGCCTTAGCAATACTACAGAGGAATTATTGGGGAAACAAGCGAAATGCGCGATTTTGTTTTGTTTTTCATGTTGGTAGATAAAAGTGTTTATTGTGGAGATACTTAAAAAGTCCAGTGAGGTAGTAGGTAACATTTTCTTTCATTTCGATTCAACTGTGGTGCTGGAGATTTTGTAGCCTCAGTTCTTCTTCTTACCAGATAAAGTATTAGGAAGTGATAAAAACCGAGCGTTTTAGAGGAACGACATTTGTAATTTTCGTGTTCGAAAATTATTTTTCATTTTGAACAACACAAATTGAAAATTTTGACAATTTTTTCTAACACATAAAGCAATGGATTCACTATAGCGACTTTCATTGGCGATATCCGCCATTATTGTGAATTAAAATTTTCAATTAATTTCCATAGTTTTTTACACGATTGATCAAGAGAAGATGAAGAAGAAGGATTAACTTATATGCTTTAAATTAAAATTGTGATTGTATTACGCAATGGGGCTGTTTTAGAAAAGTCATTCTGCTATTTATTCACGGTAGACTTATGAAAGACTATAGTAGATAACTTAAAAGCACAAATCGCACTTAGATAGAAAATTGATAAAAACAACTGAAAACAGACGCAAAATATGTCTGTATACGCATATACCTACACTCTCAAAAATCTACACTCTCTCCACAAATCACTCAGAAAATCCGTTTTTCAAAATCCGTCTAATGGTGCATGACATCACTGACATGTTACTGTACGCACCTGTCTAAATGTATGTAAGGGCTTAACAGATCTGTTCTGAATCAAATTCAACGCCTTTTGGGAGCGTGCACCCTTAACACGGATATAAAGTTACTGAATTACGAGAGAGTACGGTTTGGGGAGTTATGAATCACGCTAAAACCATGCTGTTTTAGAGTGGTTCGCTTTGAGTGATAAGAATGAAAATTATTATGAGACATCCAGTATTTCCCAGAGAGTAAATAGTCCTGGTTGATTACATTTAAGATAGTGGTTTACCTACATAAGTAATTAATCTCTATTCATTGCGTCACATACAATTTTTCTTAGATCGACTCGCGCAAAAAGTTCCGTACCTTTAAATGTCTGATGTATGCTTAAAAAAAATATTGTTCATTCCCATAGCTACTGATAGATTGTTACGCAATTACCCGGCAGGTAAACTGTTGTCGTTATTAATGTTGAGCAAAAAACTTCTAAAAAATCACATTTGTTCTAAGAGAGCCCGTACTTAGTACCGTAATGTTTTCCGGATTTACTAGAACACACAGTTACAGTATTTTTCATCTGATGAGTCAAATATATGGAGTTTAAGACGCTAATTAAATGACAAAGTACCTTAGCAACCCTCAAAATAATTATTAAATTTATACAAATGACTTTGAATTCGCAGAAGTGAACTCCCCAAAAACATACATACAGTTTCTCAGTTAAATACCTCTTCTAGTCATATTAGAAGAGGTACAAGGCATTAACAATGAACCGTGAGTGACGTGTGTACTTACTTATGGAGTTAGCATAAGTATTTCGCTAAAAGTCTCATCCAGACTCGCCGGGGAACGAAGGCTTAATTGACTCTCCTTTAAACTATGAAAGAGGCTTTACGTAGTATGTTCATGTAAACTTTTTTTAGAGATTTTTTATACCCAAATTCTTATTTCTATGCATTGATGGTGTTCTGCAAAAAATTCTTCGTGAACATTTGAAAGCTGAAATGCGCTGTCGATAATGCCAATCCATTCTCACGGTGAGCTATATTTCAATTTAAACAAATATCAGCTTTACTTCAAAGTGCCAGCCTCCGTGGCGTAGCGGTAGCGGACGCGGCCGATGTGCAAGGTGGCGCGGGTTAGATCCCCGCACAGTGCAAGTATTTGTATGCATGATTATGAATATTTGCACTGGTCTGGTCGTGCCTCGGAAAGCACGTTAAGCCGTTGGTCCCGGTTGCCATACGAACATCTAATGGCAGTCGTTACGGGTTGTTGGAGCCCTCAAAAATCCAATAATTGGTCTAACTGCAATGCTTCGATGTCGCCTTCGGGTTGTGGAGGTCAGACGGCAGTCGCTTCACGAAAAAAGGTCGAAGTTTTGCCATATCAGCAGTTGGACTGGTAAAGCGGACCCCAGACTCCAAAGCTGAAAAGGCTTCGGATGCGACTGGGATTAACGCTGGGATGATGATGAGGTAGGTCAGCTTTAGTTCAAAGTCATTTAAGTTGATTTCAGTGACTAGCATTATTATAATATACTTTTTGATCGTGAGTTTTCTATAAAGCTCGACAGATGGCGTTGTACCGTTTTCTGAATCGCAGTGGCGAGATTCTCCGCGATTATCATAACATATTATTTTCTAGAACAAATTAAACTTTTATATTCGCTGAGGAAAACATTGTTTTGTTTCACTAATCCACATCGAGCAGTTTTCAAGTGCCGTACACATACCTATTTGTTAATTATAGTACTATTGGAGTACTATTGGATTTGCGTGTTGATTGAAGGCCTATTCGTGAGCGATGATCTATTTAGATTGGATAAGTCCTGCGTGCCGGATGCTGAAACCTAGCAAATACCATGTCATGCCATTATTGAGTAGCTTTGTCTGTGATATTTACAACGTAATTATGTGTTTTATTATGGAGGGAAAACACGGAATATTTTTTTATTGTAATAGGTATTATTGAAAAGACTAATGATTATATTAAATAAATTCATACCTGTTTTCCATGGGGGTAGAAAAATATTGAAGAACAAACCCTGATTCTTGCAAATATACTCTTTTTCCGTCAATGTTACTAGCATTACTACTAGTAACATTACTACAGTACCATAGATACGATTAAAAAAAAAACTGCAAAGTCCTAAGTATAGCTAATTTTTCTTCAGTTCTTACAAATTCCATTCATTCAAACAAATGCACATCATTACAGAAACTTTGATTTTGATTCTTATTTTTTTTTTTCTCTAGAAAATTTCAGCTATCTTTGTCACCAGAATTAGAGAACGTACCTTCAGTTTTTTTACGTATTAAAAATGAGTTGTTTCATTTCACCCCAAATCTACCCTCAGATCTAAATTGAATTCAACATCAACAGTAACTCAAAAATGAAGTTTAGCAGTTTAATTTAGAGGTGGACGGGATGTATACTAACACCTACGGTCGACTGTTAATCCCTTTACAGTGGCCCCTAAACTTTCACCTGACCAGGGACAGACGGTCTAATGCTAGACTAAACAATGCAAATATATCTACTTGGGTAGAATAGGCTTGGATGAATATAGACTTCAATATTCAATCATGTTCTATATTTTGAGATTGATTATTTATTTACTAAATAGAATACAAATATGTATGTATAGATACATGAGCGTACCGAGGAAAGGGGCAGGCGGGGGGCTGCCCCCCTGGAAATCCAGCAGGACATGTATAAACTCCCCTGATTACTAAACAAAGTATAAAAGAGGACTTATCTCTAACTTTTAAATAAACCACGCAATAGATACTGACAAAATGTACGGTGTAATTGCCAAAAACCCGACTATAGCGCACAAAGATTACTCACTCGAAAAATTGGACTTGCCTCCCATAGGCCGGACTTGCCCACCCCTAGGCCATAAGCTGGGCACGGCCATGTATAGATACTGTTTTTTTATATAATAAGGGTTGACCACCATACCAACAATACATGTGAAATTCCTAGTGTGCGGGCAAACAATAAAAGAAAACGTCATGTGACAAAATTGACGTTTGAAGAACTGTCAAAAATGCCAAATTATACCTATGTGACAAAGTATTAAAATCAATATATAAGGACGCCAACTGTTGGAGGTTGTATACCTACCTTGGCAACCAACACATGATGCGCTGTCTGTCGTCATGACAGAACTATAAAATAAATGGTGTGAAGCTGATACGGTCTATAATTTAGTAAATAATATAAGTACTCGGGGAATGCGCTAATGCTGGATACGTTAATTTTTAACAGGTTATGGTTCCCATTCCGTACCTGAGTAAATATTATTAAAAGTGATCGTAAAAAATATTTCCTATAAAATACTGATTGTCACGTTGTTGACAGTGAAAAAACAATACTGTCAAAAAGTGAAAAAATGTGTGATGAAAATTCTGTTTCTGGTTCCTATTGCGGAATTAAAAAACTGCAAGGAGCGAATGATTTTACATCGTGGAAATTCATTGTAAAAAACCTCCTCGAATCCAAAAACTTGTGGGATGTTGTGGAAACAGAAAATATCAGTGATTTACAAAAAAGACAGTGATAGGAAGGCACGATCAACTCTATGTCTGCTTATTGAGCCTACATGTTTTGCGCACGTGTACCAAGCAAAAACCGCACGCGAGGTATGGCAAAACTTGTGCAGAGCCTACGAGGATCAAGGCTGGGGCAGGCGAATTTTGCTGCAACGTAAACTATGGCAGCGTCGTTTGGAAAGTTATTCAAGTATGGAAAAATACATCTGCGATATAGTACACCTGGCACAGCAGCTTAATGATATAGACGCTAAAGTATCAGACGATTGGCTTATTTCGATACTATTGGCTGGCTTAACGAGCGAATACAACCCGTTCGTGATGGCCATCGATAATAGTGGAAAAGAGGTAACACTAGAGCAAGTAAAGACCAAATTACTACATGAAGGCCACAGACAAGCCGAAGTGTGTAATGGGGCTGGTGAGCAAGCTTTTACCACTCAAAACAGGAAGAGCAACAACAACACTGCTCGGAAACCAGCGACATACAAATGTTTCAAGTGTCACAAATTTGGACACAAAGCATCAGAATGCAAAGGCATCAAGAAAACTGCGAATATTTGCATGGGTACTGCCGATACCGTAAATAAAAACGCCTGGTATGTTGATAGTGGCTGTTCTACCCATATGACGAATGATGCGAACAAACTAGTGCAATATAAGGCACAGAAAGGCGACTATAAGATAAAAGTTGCTAGTGGTGATGAGATATCAGTAGTTGGAAAGGGCAATGCAGCACCGATTGTGAGTAAAAATGAGAAACTCAAATTGAATAATGTCCTGCATGTTCCCGAATTGTCGATGAACCTAATCTCAGTGAGTGATCTCGTAAGAGACGAGTACAAAGTTGAGTTTGACAAGCATGGATGTTTGATTAGAGATAAAAATGACCGCAAAGTTGCCACTTGCAAAGAAGTTGGTGGAATTTTCAAGCTGATTGAAAACAGCAATATTGTGGTTAATTTAACAACATCGAATGAAGTTTTGTCGAATTTATGGCACAGGAGACTAGCTCATCTAGGACAAAAGTATATGATCACCCTGAAAAACATGGTATCTGGAATAGAATTCAAAACTACGGACAAAATAGAGCCGTGTGTTCCATGTATAAATGGAAAGAGATGCAAAAGTCCATTCAAAAAACAAGGCACTCGAGCAAATGATTTATTGGAGATTGTGCACACAGATTTGTGCGGCCCAATGGAAGAGCCATCTTTTGCTGGTTCGCTGTATATGCTTTCATTTATTGATGATTTCTCGCGAAAGACCCACGTCTATTTCTTAAAAAACAAAAGTCAATGTCTCAACAAGTTCCGTGAGTATAAGGCGGAAGTAGAAAATGAGACTGGCAAGATGATCAAGTGCTTGAGATCGGATAATGGCAAAGAATTTTGCAACGATGCCTTCGACAAGCATTTGAAGTTAGCTGGTATAAAACATCAAAAGACAGTTCCATACACACCGGAGCAGAATGGCGTGGCTGAAAGAGCGAATAGAACAATCATTGAGAAAGCGCGAACATTACTTTTTGAAGCCAATTTGGGCAAAAGATTTTGGGCAGAAGCAGTCGGAACAGTTGTATATTTAAAAAACCTAAGCCCAACGAAGGCTGTCACTGGAAAAGTACCACAGGAACTCTGGTCTGGTAAGAAAATAGATCTGAGTCATCTGAGAGTATTCGGATGTTTGGCATACGCTCTGAAACCAAAACAAAAGAGAAAGAAGCTAGACACAAAAACTGAAGCTCTGATATTTGTTGGCTACTGCGAGACCACGAAAGGTTACAAACTGGTAGAACCAAAGACTGGAAAATTTTCAGTTGTGAGAGACGTCCAATTTTTAGAAAATGTTTTTCCTGGAGACGATATGAAAGTGACGAAGAACTCAGTCGTTCCTATTTCAACAGAGGAGGAACGTGTTGAACCTGAGGTTGCATGTGAGGAAATTCACAGCGTTAGTGAAGGAAGCAATGAAGACGTTTTTGAAGAAACTATTGACGAAATAAGACAGGAAGCTCAAGAAGCAAGTACCAATCCTATATTACAATCTGAAAACAACGATTGTGAAAACCCGCCCAAATATAACTTACGTCCAAGAAATAATGTGGACTACAGATGCACATGTGCGAAAGCCGAAGCTGAAAGAAAAGCTATCGCAGATATTGATGGCGATCCAACGACAATGGATGAGGCAATGTCAAGACCTGATCGTGAGCTATGGCAGAAGGCCATGAACGATGAGCTCAACTCGTTGAAGGAGAACCAAACGTGGACGTTAGTTAATCTACCGCGCGATAAGAAGCCTATACAGAACAAATGGGTATTCAAAATCAAGCGAGATAGTGATGGTAACATATTGAAATACAAGGCGAGGTTGGTAGCTAAAGGATTTGCACAGGTACGTGGAATTGATTATAATGAAACCTATTCTCCCGTCGTGAGGCACTCTACGCTTCGCTTGTTATTCTCACTAGCTGCAGAATACGAGTGGACCATTGACCAGTGGGATGTTACCACTGCTTTCCTGTACGGAAAATTAAAGGAAGACATTTACATGCTTCAGCCAGAGGGCGCTATAGCCGAAGGTCAGGAAAACAAAGTTTGTAAACTACAACGGTCATTATATGGATTGAAGCAAGCCTCTAATGCTTGGTTTAGCGAATTAGATAAGGAGATGCTTAATTTAGGTTTTATACAATCAAAGATAGAGCCCTGTTTATATCAAAAGATAATAGGTCAAGATAGGATAGTGGTAGTTATCTATGTTGATGATATATTTGTATTATGTCCTCCAAAGCAGGATAAAGAGAAGCAAGCTTTGAAAAACGGGCTGCTCAAAAAGTTTAAAGTGAAAGACTTAGGCGAAGCTAGGCACGTACTAGGTATGAGGTTACGACGAGATAAGAGAACTATTTATCTCGATCAAGAACAGTATGTCCTGAATGTATTGAAGGAATTTAAAATGTCAGACTGCAAACCAGTCAATACCCCAATGGAGGTAGGCATCAAGCTAGAAAAAGCTGAGCCTGGTTGTAGGTTGCCGTACCAAAGTTTGATAGGATGTCTGAATTATCTGGCTCAAACTACTAGGCCTGATATAGCACATGCTGTCAGTTTACTGTCTCAATTCAATTCGTGCTATGATGAGACCCACTTCAATTGTGCTAAACGGGTGTTGCGATACATAAAGGGGACATCTGATTTTGCGCTTGTCTTCCGAAAATCCGGTAACTTAGAGATGCGCGGGTACGTTGACGCTGATTGGGGGGGATCATTCGATCGAAAGTCCTTCACAGGAATGCTTTTTACATTAGGCGATAATTTAATAGTATGGGAGAGTCGCAAGCAGCGATGTGTAGCATTGTCTTCGACTGAGGCAGAATACATAGGACTCAGTCAGGCTGCTAAAGAAGCAATTTACTTGCGAGGTTTGTTGTCTAGTTTGACTAAAAATGCTTGCGACAAACCAACGATTATTTTTAACGATAATCAGTCAGCACATAAAATATCGCAAAATAAAATGAACCATAATAGAACAAAACATATAGATATTAGGTATCATTTTGTCCGCGAAGCCTTGATTAAGGAGGCGATTGATGTACAATACTTGTGTACTCAAGAGATGTTAGCAGACATGTTAACGAAGTCTCTGCCAGGCCCAAAACTTAAACAGATTGTACAAAAATTACCCATTAAGAGGGCGGGCAAGTACAGTTAGGTTTAGGATTTGTAATTTGAGTTTTATACCTATCTGTTGTAATGGTTATTTTTAATTTTGATATTGTTTTGTTTTGTTAATGTGACGCGTTGGATTTATTACTTCTATATGTAATCAAGTTAGCGTTTTTGGTTCTAATTTGTGTAACTCATCATGTAGTAGATTGAGGAGGCGTGTTGGAGGTTGTATACCTACCTTGGCAACCAACACATGATGCGCTGTCTGTCGTCATGACAGAACTATAAAATAAATGGTGTGAAGCTGATACGGTCTATAATTTAGTAAATAATATAAGTACTCGGGGAATGCGCTAATGCTGGATACGTTAATTTTTAACACCAACAAGTCAAGCTACCCGTTTTTGCCAAATATTTCCAATCAATGTTGAGCCTTAATTGAGCTTTAGCGACAAGGTGGAAAGTTAAAAATTAAAGTTGAAAAAATATTTTAAGCTGTCGTCTGTACAATTAAAATATAATAATAATATTACCTTACTTCGACACCTAAATACCCTTTTGCTTTTGTATGTATTTATATATTTACTTAGTTAATAATAATAAAACTACCAACAAATTAAAATATCGAAAATCAACTCTGCATCGCTGTCGACTGATAATGTACCCAAGAGGCTCGCAACATTGCCACATTGTATGTTTTTTGTTTGCCAGCAACGTTTTGGATGAGATTGTACCGGATCAGGAAAAAGAGTTGATGGAAAATACTATAATTTTAATAAATGGAAAGCATATTTCCTGATAAGCTGTTAAAAGCACTTTGTTCAGCCGGTATAAATAAATAATACGTAAGTAAAAAACAAACAAAAAGATACATAAAAGTAGCATTAAATGAAAACCACAACAACTCCAATCGAGGACTTATTTTAATATTCATAATTCAGCGCCAAATCGTTTAAAATCTTAACTACAACACCTTATATCCTTGCTTGTACTTAGGTCTTAGGTGTACTTGCATCAGTTCTTAAGTAAGTTAAGCCTAGCATGGGTATCAACTGACCGTCCTGTCTCGTAGGTAACATGACCTAGGTCTCAGTCGCCGCAGGGCTTAGGTCTAAGCCCTGCAACCTTTATTATACTCTACTTTAACACTTGGATTTTAAGTTTACTATAAGTTCCGGCAAACGTGTAGGTGTTATGTTAGTCTAGCTTAGAAGGTGAGGAATAAAACTACAAAGATTTTCTTGAAATAGAATCTTCTCTAATAATCTAGTCTAGCATCTAAGTCTTTAATTTTATTTAAACAGTTTAACTATTATTGCTGATGGCATTTTATGACGATACTTTTTTTTTGTATTTCTTCATTTTTGGAGTACCTGCCAAATTATGGAAGAAGTACTAAGTCTTGCAAAAGTACAACAAACAAAACCTTAACATTATGTTTCTTTTTAAAACTACATAATCATTACTGGGTATAGACAGTAGGTGGTCATGGTTTAAGTACCTGTGTCCCAAACTACAACTAAATCCTTTCAGCTGTTTTAGCATGAAAGCGTAACAAACAAATCCTTTCATATTTATAAGAAGAAATATTCGGCGTTATATTAAAAAAATCTACTTATATGAAACTAGCGGCCGCCAGCGACTTCGTTCGCGTGGAGTTAGTTATACTCCGCTCCTATTGGTCGCAGCGTAATGTTATATTATATAATTTAAAGCCTTCCTGGATTAATGGGCTATCCAACGCAACAAGAATTTTTCAAATCAGACCAGTAGTTCCTGAGATTAGCGCGTTCAAACAAACGAACTCTGCAGCTTTATATATTAGTATAGATTAAACCTTTTGCAATACAAAGAACAAAACATATTTCTCTGACAAGAATACATAAATACAATACAGAACATAACTGTTATTCTCTACTTTCCCATAGTAAACTTATTCACGATCAACATCAGAATTCAACTAAGTTAATCAAGTTTGTTTTGTAATTCAAGACGTTCCGCGTACATGTCGACAATGGTGAAGATAACGTTTACAACTGATGGAGGCGCCACACCTGTCATGTTTGTTGGTTTAATTAAGAAACTTATCCCCTAATTCATCCCTGGGGTCGATGCTATATTTAGCGCCATTTTATTAATTCAATATAGCTTCACCTCGCGGTGTCGCCCGCAAGTCTCTACTCCGTTGGAATATCAAAATGAAAGGTAGTGCATGTCCTAATACTAGTAATGATCGATCTATGTACCAAATTTCACTCAAATCTGATCGGCTATTAGCGTAAAAACGGATAAAAAGAAGCATACAAAAAAAATCTTTTTCTGTGATGAATCGAATATTAAATCAAGGTTACACAAATAATAACCATCATAATAATCTTGCATATTTATTGAGAAGCTATTGATTTTTAATTATATTGATGTATCTGTTATTAAAATATAGATAGATATAATCATATAGATATAGGTATGTATACTGAAACATATTCAAAGTTACAAACACATCGTTTGCCAAACAAAACGCATGAATTCTATAAGACCGATACGATTTAACGAACCCCAAGAGGGTAATTAATTCAATCGCGTGTTTAAAGGGCGTCGCTGAAGGCAACGTCATCATTATCTTAGCCGTTGTTGCGGCAGCGTGCCGCTCTCGGTGAATGAATGTCGTGTGTCTCTCAAACCTTTGTCCCTCCCCTCGTCAATCGGTAACACATTTACCCACTTACGACCGGGTGAAAACTTGCAAAACGAACACCATTGTTAGGCACGCTACAGACACAATAACCTGTCGCTGCGGCGCGCTTATCGACTGCGCGTCAAAGAAGTTCAAAAGCTCGGTTTAGACGTTCGCTATCGCGGCGTCGTTTGTCAGTTTACGCCGGGAGCTATGATTGTCTCTACGTTACAAATGGCCTTTTTGAGGGCGACATTTGTTACCGTTTTAATTGACATCGCGAAAATATCTGTGCTCTGAGAAGTTCTCGTATCGCGACGTCGCGTGTGTGAAGACGCGTCGGCGGTCGACTTTGATTTGTCTTTGTTCTTTACTGAGTTCAAATATATTCACTCTTACCTATACCTCCCACGCACAAATAGCTTCGCAATTTTCATGAAGACTACTTGATATAATCTCGACGTCGCAATTAAATGTGAACCTCTCAAAAACATGAGTTTCGTAGATCCGCTACGCCGACAGATTTATTTTCCTACGCGCGCTACGAAATACGTAGCAGTTAACAACGTCTACGGCTTTACGTAACAATGTGCGTTTGAGTATTAATCTCATTTGTGTAATAAAATCTGTGCCTTAGCCAAGCCGATGGCAAGGCGTGATCCGGCCGTGAAATGCTTGCCTCCGACGATAATCCTGTTAGGTTAAGAAGGTTTCTACATATTACGTGCTTTGCTACGCCTTAAGGATTAAAACGACGTGTACGCATAACTCGATACGTATTCTTAGGGAAGACGTACCCTCGTTTTATCGATTTTCCATCGTCTGTATCACAATAATGTAGCTACTGTGAAACGATGAACTCGGCTACGAATTTATAGGTATTCATTTAGCGGGGACTAGCCCAGGCGGGCTTAAGCGATTACGCCACGGCAAAGATGCAACGTAGATTTACAGCAAAGCTTGCCATGACAAGGTGGTCATCGCAAGCCCCTAGATCTTTACGCCGGACAATGAAGACAAAGGACCTTTAAATTATTCAGTCAGAGTAAAAGCGACCTTAATGCCTGTAGCGTAAATACCATTTGTAAATATTTAAGTTTGCGCGTCAATTTTGCGTTAAGACGAATAGTTTGCATGAGAGAGGAATCGGAGAGCGTCTGGGAGCTAAACCTACCCTCGGGCAGTAGGGGGCCGTCCATAAATAATTAATCTGCAGCGATGTGCGTCCGACGGTTTACTAAATCCTGTGGCGGTTTAGGAAACTGGCCGTCGGGGATACCTCAAGAACTGAACACTGTTTCTTGTTCAATGTTATTGTCAGGTGGACTACATGTTTGATTTAATCCGTATAACATGTGTGTGTATATAAACTACGTGTGTGTATATAAACTACGTGTGTGTACATAAACTACGCGTGTGTATATAAACCCATCTCCGTTCCACCATCGGACGACCCGTCGTACGGCGAGTTTCCACCCTTACGTTGATGACACCACTGCGCTCCGGACGAAGCGTTTCGCTTCCTCTTTTATACCGCGTATATCGAGGGACTGGAACAATTTGCCAGCGACGGTCTTTCCGTCACACTACAATTTGAGTGTCTTCAAGGCTAGAGTGAATAGGCTCTTAATAAACTAGCGCGCTTTACCATCAACGATCGCATCTGACCATCAGGCGGGATTGCGGTCAAGCGCTAGTTATAAAAAAAAAGCTATAGCCTATGGTCTAGTACGGTTGGAAATTATTTATGTATCAACTGCTTAAACTACTAAAGTCTGTTTCTATTACGGTTTAGGAAGTTACGACATATCCTGCTTGCTATATTAGCTATCTATTTAATAATACAAAAAAAAAAAAAACAAAACACTACTTTAACAAGTAGCATCATCATTATCATCATCAACCTTTTTATCGTCCCACTGCTGGGCACAGGTCTCCTCTCATATAGAGAAGGGGATTGAGCGTAATCACCACGCTTGCTCAATGCGGGTTGGCGATTTCAGACTTAAAGTCCAGGTTTCCTTAAGATGTTTTCCTTCACCTTTTAATCAGTCATTGGTGTCCAAGATGTACTTAGAAAGTACATATAACTTACAAAAGTTACATTGGTACTTGCCTGACCTGGAATCGAACTTGCACACTCATACTTGAGAGGCTGGTGTTTTAACCACTAGGCCACAACGACTTTCATACAACTTAGTTCTTCATACCACTTATTAAACCAGTGTATTTATTTTAAATTCATGCATTATTTTCTCTGTGCACATCTAATTACTGTGTAACTTTCTTTTATTTATTTTAGTCTTCTCATCTCATCTGCCTTTTCCCAACTATGTATGTTAGGGCAGCTTCCAGTCTTCAGATTCAGCTGAATTATTTATTTATTTTCTATAACTAGGTTTTAGTATACATTCTTGTATTTTTGTTTCTCAATTACTTTTAATACCAGAGGGTTGGTCTGTTTTTGGCTAAATAATCAACATTGCCTGAAAAGTTACATTGGTACTTGCCTGACCTGGAATCGAACCCGCGCACTCATACTTAAGAGGCTTGTGTTTTAACCACTAGTCCACCACGACTTAAAGTCTGAAATAATACTGAACAAATACTGTGACACAACATTTTTTCGGAGCTGATGCACTGATTTTTATCAGGTACATATTTTATTTTTGAGAAGACCGTAGGTATATTAAACGTATATTCATATGTTTGCGCGGTCTAAGGAAGCCCCACAGGCGGGCAACAAGCGGCGTCTTGCGGCTCTAAGGATGGGCGGATTAGGCCCGCTTTACACGTAAGACAGTAAGACACCGACCTATACAAGTTCACCTTATCATGGTATTGTACTTGCAATTGTTTACGGAGTGTCTGCTTTGATTTTGAGATGGAATTGTTTGTAAAAAAATAGGTAATATGGTTAGAGGTAGAAATTTTGAGTTCCGATTATATTCGAGTTTTAATCTATACTAATATATAAAGCTGAAGAGTTTGTTTGTTTGTTTGTGCGCGCTAATCTCAGGAACTGCTGGTCCGACTTGAAAAATTCTTTTTGCGTTGGACAGCCTATTAATCCAGGAAGGCTTTAGGCTATATAACATCCCGCTGCGACCAATAGGAGCGGAGCGTAACTAACTCCACGCGAACGAAGTCGCTGGCGGCCGCTAGTCTTCTATAAGTTATTTTTTGTTTCCCCTCACTAGATTATCTACTAGGCCATACGACCATTTTTAACGTTGGAACACGTTATAAAACGTTAACGTTAAAAACATAGAATAACGCTAACAATTTCTCCTGTATCATACGTGCGTTTACAAACAAATAAAATTCACATATACAAACAGCCAGACCCGGAACAATACGTGTAGGTCATACGAATATTTGTTCCGTACGGGAGTCGAACCCGCGATACGCAGCGCATCAATACTTATAACTTAGTGTTATTCAAATTCTTTTTAACGTTGTCCCAACGTTAATAAATGGTAGTATGGCCTATTAGATAATCTCAACACAGTCACCAACATAGCCATCTAAACTACAACTTTCACGAATTCTTCGAAAAGTTATGTAAAGTATTTCTTCTGAAATGTATGAACGCAATATTATGTTGGATAGTGTATAAGTTACATCCGGAGTTGTTTATTATATGGACCTTGTAGAAACTAGAACTAATTTCAGTGCGTTCAGGCGCTTTTGCCATACCTATTATTGGAATCAATTGTAACAGCACATACCTACTTAGGACCCATTAACTTAATCAAATTTTATTCCGTGGTGCTTGGCAATCTGGGCTTCTCCCAGTTGCAATAATATCCCTTTGTGCCGATTGGCCTAGTTCTATTCTGTCTCCTGCTTATTATGGAGGGAAGTGGAAAAAATATCTTTTTTCTTACTCCTCCGCTATTCTTTTCTGATTAATTTCGTTGCGGGACCCAAGACAGTTGAATCGTTTCTCCGGGACTCGTCGAGCTTCATTGCTCGGCGTTTTTCTGGCGGTCTCCACTGCTGATTCTGGCTTTCAGGAGTTGCAGTGGGTTGGGAACAGTGTGGAGGGTTTTGTCCCAATTAATAAAAAAAAAAAACTATTTCTTCTATTCATAGAAAAAAAAAACAATAGTAACTATAGGTTATAAAACGTCATAATAAAATATACTAAATCCTTCCAGTCCATTAAACGATACTGAAACCCCATCACAAACTCAACGTGCAAGTTTTAAGCTTAATTTAATTTCAATGGCGAACAAAAAGTTAGGTTAAAACTAATCGAGCCTGTTTCAAACTCACTTGTCTAAAAGTCCTTGCTGGGGATATTGGATTATGAACCGTATTCTCTCTAACCTTCCTTCGTTAGATGCATTTGAATCAACGGTAGTCAGTTAGCAAAGTTTATTTAATATTTCCTTGCGATGATTGCCAAAAGTCGTGGTAGTTAAAACAGTGGTTAAAACACCAGCTACTCAAGCGTGAGGGTGCGGGTTCGATTCCAGGTCAGGCAAGTACCAATGTAACTTTTCTAAGTTCATATAACTTAGAAAAGTTACTACTTTCTAAGTATGTATATCTTGGATACGAATGCCTGATTGAAACCTGGACTTTAAGTCTGAAATCGCCACCCCGCATTGAGCAAGCGTGGTGATTACGCTCAATCCTTCTATGTATGTGAGGAGACCTGTGCTCAGCGGTGTAAAAATAATTTTAGTAAATCTTAATTAATTAATGAAATACCTACTATTTCATTAATTAATTAAGATTTACTAAAATTTATTGTTTTATGTAAATGTATGTCGTTTAGTCATAAGCTGTCTGAATTTTGAAAAAAAAAGTTCTGAGACGGGTTTCTGAATCCATCCATATTTTTCCAAACGCTACGTAAAAGGCTTAACAAGTACCTACTGAGAATCACAAAGGTTCAACCAAATACTCTCATTAAAACAAACATAGGATCAGAAGGAGGAGGAAGGCAAAATCATCATTATCTTTCTAGTGCTTTTATACCATACTGCGACTTCGACAGCGACTTCGTTCGCGTGATTTAGTTAGCTCCGTTCATATTGGTCGCAGCGTGATGTTATGTAGCCTAACTAAAGCCTTCCTGAATTAATGGGTTATCCAACCCAAGAAGAATTTTTCAAATTGGACCAGTAGTTCCTGAGATTAGCGCGTTTAAACAAAAAAAAAAACTCTTCAGCTTTATATATTAAGTACAGATTTTTTGTCTAAAACAAATCTCGGTAGTCTACCCAACGAGCCATTTCATCTACCACACAGTCCATTCATCCACCACAACCCAAAACACGATAAAATAATATCGGACATAACCCCTTCCAAATAACACAAAACGCTAACATATTCCACTAAACATTAATAACACATCATCGTTTAAATAAATTAATCTGCTAAAACTGTATTAACGTAGTGCCTAATGCCTCCATTCTCAATCAATGGTGGTGGAAATACCGACCAAATAATCGCAATGCAGTTAATGAAAGCATTTGAAAAGTTAAAAGCCTGTTTAGGCCGTGGCCACACCACAGACTAATTAACGTCGTCCAGTAATACCAGCAGTGTGAATGAGGACTTAGCGGCATTATCGCCTAAATTGTACTAATGTTCCGTTGTGGCCATGGACGGTCATTATGATTTGAGACGCAAATTTGTTATATTTTGTTAATGGTATACGTTTATATTGTAAAGTCTAATAAACTGTTATGTTATGAAAGCGAAATTCTTCAAAAAATATTGCGTGACACGAAACAACATTTTTTATTAATCTATGGCTATGTTATAGTTAGGAATCAACTTCTAAATTCAAACCCATAAACCTTCGATACATCTAAGCATAAGAAACGTGAATGCGCGAACTAAACTCCCGTTCATATGAACCGACATAGGTAGGTACCTACTTCTTATGAACAAACTCTGCGTACACCCTATGGTAGCAATGTGCTACGAATTCCTGTTACGAAAAACTACAAAAACAAAAATTTTACACCTCCTTTCTCTTAGCGAATTAATAAAACTATGTGAACAAAGTATACATATATATACGTACGTATATTGTGTATGATTACGTTAATAATATTGAAAATTGCGTAATTACCACCCAACACAGCTATAGAAACATAATATTAAAGTTAGATAATTTAATTTAAAACGTTATTCAAAAGGTGGGATTACTGAAATTGTATGCGCAGTAGGCTTTGAATCGAATCGTACTATTAGAGCACGCAGACAGACTCGATTTAGTAATTAATTTTACCGCGCGAAGTGCACTAAATGCACTAGAAACTATAATCCCCATTAAAATTGGAAATACTCCACTATTCACTTTGCCATCAAATATAATTTTGGCTCCTAAACGCGAAACATAATTGTGTTGTGCAAATCCGTTGTGCGCCGTGTGTCGACGCAAATGTACCAGTTTAATATCTTTTCAACGGTACATTTGTATAATGATTTATGCAAATATCGTCAATGTACATTAGAGTCGATAGCGGGCAAACGTAACTTAAATTCTATTTACGCAAACAAAGCGAAAATGCATCAATAATTCAATAAGATTTTTCAGTACGAATTGGTAAGTAGTACACTTTTCGAACGACAATCCACGAGAACAAAATAATATCAGGCTATCATTTTCATTTGCTTCCCGACCGCTCAATTTTTCGCATAACGCACCACCCAATGAAAACACAAATTAATCTGCTCATTTTTTGTATACAATTTTAAATCATTGAGTCCACATATCTGAATGCGTTGCATTTCGCGCTCCGTAATCCCGTGTCAGTGAGATAGTTATGAAACACTTTTGTCCCGATTGAATTATTCCATCATAATAATATAAATATTATTAATGTGTTATTATAGCGGAGTACGCGTCGCGGTAATCCACAAAAGGTCCGCTTTCGCTTTGTTTACGCTTGCTTTTATGCGAGTTCAACGAAGGTGCGCCGTGAAATCCGAAATCAATATAGGAGAGTATAGAAACAAGAGTGCGGGCGAGGCCTGTGTCGACGCGATATCCAACACGGGTTCGGATTAAGCGACGTCAAATCCGGGATTAAGCGGGGCCGGGATAAAACGGAAGCCGGGATCGGCTCGAGCTCGGGTCAGTGGGATTTCGCCGGGCAATAAAAGTGTCTGCAGCCGATTTAGACTGAGCCCAGTGGCAATTCGGCGCGGCTACCAATTGCTAGGTAATTTCGGCGTGCGAGCGCGATCTGTCCGCACAAAGCCGTTCTAATGCCCGCCAATGGGATTAGCCGAGTGTCGTGCGGCCTTTACAATTTATTGGACGGAATCAGACATCTGAATTAAGACATAGTTCCTTGATGTGTCTCGATGAGATACAACACGCCAGAGGGAATTATGTATATTATTGTTTGGCACAAAAGATGTAAACAGATGTGAAACAGTATGATATGCCACGTTGAAATATTAATCAGTTCTCGGTATTCAAACCGGCGCGCACAAGACCAATCAAAGTTTTTTCTAAACTAAATCCCACTCGTTTGCAATGGACGTCGCTCGTCTATTATAGGGGCCCCTCGGTAATCCGGATTGGAGATTCATTAGGGTGAGATTATACTCTATTGAAATCTGGCTTAAGCGGCCACGGGCGGATCGAATCGCGGACCGCGGGGCGAGCCAGAACCATTCATACAGTGATAGCGCTCATATGAGTGATGCGGAATTCATCTATTTTAAGTAGATTTGATATTGACTGTGATTTAATATTGATTTTGTGAATTATTATTAGGAGCTAACTACTGTGCTTCATAGTAAATAGACCATATAATTATACGAATATTTGCAGTACCGAGACTAGACTAGACATTTATACCGTATACATCGATGGACTGGCTGACATGACGACTTGCCAAGCCTCCCTGGCGAAGCGGTAGCGAACGCCGCCGCTCCGCGGGCGGGTTCGATCCTCGCGTAGGGCAAATATTTGTATGCATGAATATGAATATGAATATTTGCACTGGTCTAGTCGTGCCTCGGAAAGCAAGTTAAGCCATTGGTCCCGGTTTTGATACGAACATCTAATGACAGTCGAATGCTTCGATATCGCCTTCAGCTTGTGGAGGTCAGACGGCAGTCGCTTCGCAGAAAATGTCTACGTTTAGCCAAATAAGCAGTTAGACTGGTAAAGCGGAACCCAGACTCTAAAGCTGAAAAAGCTTCGCAAGCGACTGGGATTAACCCCGAGATGATGATGATGACATTGAGGGACTGGAAGAATTTACCAGTGTTTCCGTTGGACTACAAGTTAAGTGTCTTCAAAACTATAGTGAGGCTCTTAATAAACTACCGCGCTTAACATGAACGATTGCATCACTGCTTACCATCAGGCGAGATTGCGGTCAAGCAACTTTATACCTAATTTATAAAACAAAAATACCTGTGTAAAACACTAACTGTTCATTATGACTGTTCAACAACATTCATTGCGTTATTTATTTTGTTGAGTAGGTGAACTTTTGAACATATCAAGCAATAGACTAACAACATACAGGCTACATGTAGATACAGAAGATAATCGGCTTCCGTGGCGCAGCGGTCAACACGACGTGGAGGCCTCGGGTTCAATCCCCGGCCAAGTCATGATGAAAAACGATATTTTCCTGATTGGACTGGGTCTTGAATGTTTATCTATATATGTATCTATTATAAATATAGTATCGTTGAGTTAGTATCCCATAACACAAGTCTCGAACTTATTTTGGGGCTAGCTCAATCTGTGTGATTTGTCCGAATACATTTATTTATTACTAGCTTTCCGCCTGCGGCTTCGCCCGCGTGGAATTCGGTTATATCGCGCTTTTTAGATTTCCCTCGGGAAAATCAATTTTCTTTTTTCAGTAAAAGGTAGCCTATGTTCTTTCTCAGGGTCTAAAGATTGTCTGTGCCAAATTTCATCAAAATCGGTCGGTCGGAGACAGACAGACAGAGTTACTTTCGCATTTATAATATTAGTATGGATTTTATTTATAGTGTTATTATTACTTAGACAAACACTAAAGACTCATCTTCAGTCGCACGTACGTCACACACAGGAAGCTTTTTTGTCTACACATAAACCTAGACCGCAAGCACCGATGGCCACATTTCCAAGTAACGCTGTTATAAAACTGATTCATGTATGGCTATAGCTCATAATCCTGGTCCACTTTATGACATCAGGCCTTTGTTACCTGGCTCCAAAGGCTAATATGATAATCGCAACCTTAATACAAAAGTCATAAAAGCTACCAGACAAACTGACAGAAACCTATTTGAAAACATTATGATGAATCACCGTATTTGTGCTACTACATTACGCTAATCAATTGATATTCTCGACGTGCTAAAGGAAACTTGTGGGTACCATACAGGCATTAACATTATTGGATAAGACGTCAACATCAAACAGGGTGGTAAACAAAAACCATAGGTACATTTACTGGATGAAAATATTGTTCGTAATTACTCTCATATTTCATCTTATTTCTTTTGATGAAATAGGTAAGGGAGGAAGCTAAATAACTGCCGCACGATTCGATCGAAGGTTAAGCCAGTCTTGTTGCGGTCAGTTCGAGGATGGGTAACCTTCCGTTACTTATCGAGACCCCTCTTAGCAGCGGAAAACACATTGAGCTGTTGGTCATAGATTTTTTTGGTAGATTTTTGTCAGATGTTACGGGTAGTCAGAATCTCAACAGTCTGACCACCGGGCTTACCAAGGTATATCTAGTTATACCCAGTAACTGGGTTTTAGAGGTCAGATAGGCAAAACCGCTCTATGTAAAATACTGGTGCTCAACGGAATCCGGTCAGATTGGAAGCCAACCCCAACATACTTGGTAAAATGCTTAGCCAAATTGATTGTAGATATATATGTTTATATAGTTAAGGAAATATTTAGAATGCTAACTGGGGAAGTGCGGGAAATGCTATGCGATGTGTTAAGTCTTGTTCGACATTTTCAAACTAGTTTGATGCTACGTAAAGCCGTAATGAGAATGTGTGCCGCTTTGCGTTTGGTGTGCACCAACCTTAAGAAAATGTGACGTTTCATTATTGCAATAGAACGTTATGTATTAATGTAGCCTCCGTGGCGTAAAGTAGCGAACGCGGCCGCTCCGCAAGGAGGCGCAGGTTCAATCCCCGCGCAGTGCACTTATGTGTATGCATGAATATGAATGTTTGCACTGGTCTGGTCGTGCCTTGGAAAGCACGTAAAGCCGGTGGTTCCAGTTGCCGTACGTTACGGATTGTTGAAGCTCACAAAAGTCCAACGATTGGTCTAACTACAATGCTTCGATATTGCCTTCGGGTTGTGGAAGTCAGACGGCAGTCGCTTCACGGAAAATATCGAAGCTTAGCCAAAATCAGCAGTTAGACTGATGATGCGGACCGCAGACTCCAAAGCTGAAAAAGCTTCGGATGCGACTGGGATTAACGCTGAAATGATGATGTTATGTATTAATGTAGCTTTTATTTTTCTATTTGTACCCCCGCCAACCCACGCCACGTGTCGCATCGCCCGCTCGCGATGGCCTTTTTTTTGCTTAACATTGTTTTTGACTTTTTCTCTTTACATGGTTCCTAAGAGTCACGACGTGATGAAGCAGTTCAAAAGATAAGCCTTTTGAGGTTCATTGCCCAAATATGAGAAATGTGTATATAGGGTACGATAGGACTGACATACGCATCATCATCATCATCAGCCTCTACTCGTCCACTGCTGGACATAGGCCTCTTCCATGGCACGACAACTAGCTCGATTCTGAGCAGTTCTTCGCCAGACACTACCAGCCACCTTATTGATGTCGTCGCTCCATCTCGCCCAAGGGCGTCCTATGCTACGTTTGCCGAGAGATGAAAAAATTAAAAAAAAAAGATGAGGGTTTTCAAAGAAACAAACCCTTCTGCTTTGTTATTAAAAAAGATTTAGATGTATATGCGCATAATAAATTAGATTTATCAAAAAATGATAATTTTTATTATTTTATTCGTTTTATTTTTATTTATCAGTTTGATTCCATTTATTTTATTGAACAAACTCATCTTAAATTGTATGTACATTGTAAGTAATAATTTTTCTCGTGTAATACGGTGCAGATATGTCGTCATAAACTTTGTACAGTCAACATAATATATGAAAAGATTTAGCGATAGATAATACCCTGTCACGTTAAACGCGATAATTAAAACGTCTTTATTATAAAGAGGTTTTAATATTTAAATAGTAACGTGAAGGATGGTTCTCTCAAAAACATGTTCTTTTCTTAAAAAGTTGACCCGGTTTTACTAAAATCAGTGACCCGTTTTTTATCCGTTAACCTCTACCCTTTCATCTGGCTACAGATAATAAGGCGTTGTACCTAATAATAAAATGGAAATGCTACAAAAACTCTACACTTAATCGTACTAGTGGCTTATCTCTTTTTGTATTCGTCCACTCGGGATTATTCCGGGTCCGGTTTTATCCCGGAATAAAATATTTATATCCAACATAACGAGCTCACGGCCAAACATGGGCTCAACATGGCTGCTTTTCAATAATATTAAAACATAATCGTGATCTTTCTTTTATGTGTGTGAAAGGAAAATATTGGCCTCGATTCTCTTGTTCAGAAACTAAACTAAAAATTTAAACTCAGTGTGTCTTTTTCTTACTATTTCATTAAGAAAGGGACAGAGAATAAATATTAGTTTCGGCCTGTCAACTTTCTCCGCGCCTGACGTAAATTGACGTATTTTTAGTGGCCATGTTTTTAATCGCGTCTAAACTGTCTATGGACCATCTTAATAGGGTTGTATCCAAGGTATGAAAATCAAAAAAATAATTAGTTCATCTTATAGATAGTAAAAAAAATTAAGACCCGCATCTTTTATTTTGTCGAAATTACCTAAAACTACTGAGATATACCGTATTAAAGTTACGGAGTGGGGGCAAATTACCTACATCACGCCGCACAGTGTTTTATAAACCCAAAAAAAGTGACATCGTCTTTTTATTCCAGATTCGTATAGATTGATTTAAAAGAAATGCTAGAGTAAAATACCGAAGTTTCTAGTACATCTAGATGATGAGATATAAATTTTTGAAAATACGTAAATTTTTATCCGGATTATTAAAAAACAATCATAATAAATTACTAGTTCAAATTATCAGCAAGCTGATTAAATACATACATGAAGATTTTAAAGGCGCAAATTACAAAGTTATCAAAAAATATTTAGGTTCATTTAAATCGACGTTATAATTTTTTTTTAATATTTTCGATTTTATTTTTTAACTCGATTAGTCCTGAATTTCGCAACTTAATTTTTCTACATAAAATTGCTTTATATGTGGCCTATACACACAAAAAAAATCAAAGCCCGAATCCGTGGACTAACAAAGTTATAGTCATTAGAAATTTATTGCTAGGGTTGGCACTTACAACCAATGTAAACCGGGTATAAATTGATTCAATTTTTTTTATTTCACATAGGCCCACATGGGCACTTACAATACGTCAGAAGCTAGTGCACGGTTCCCAATTGATCGTTTTCCTATGGAGAAGAACCGGCAAGAAACTCCATAGTTAGTCTTTAAAAAAATGGTTGATTTACATTATTTCCGCTGAAATAAATTATATTTACATATTGTATTTGATTCGAACTGTTTGTGTCGTGATGGTCCTGCGGTTCAGGCCCACTTTTCATGCACGAGGTTGCCGGTTCCATAACGAACAAGTACAAATGTGACTTTTTAAATTAATATGTACTGTCCAAGTTTAATATAGACTAGCCATGTCTATAATAAACTTGGACAGTACATATGAACAAAGGAAAATATAATGAAGATACCTGGACTGTATGCTCCATTAACACGTCTCCAAGTACAAACCGCGGTGGACGCAGGTGTATTACGAAGTGTGAAAATAAAGTATATTGGGTAAATACTAAGGCAGCTACTCGTAAGATGTACTAAGACTGTGATAGGACGATATACAGTTTTTGGATAACTGGATGTAATTCACATAATCAATAAATACACTCGTATATTCAATAATATATACCCATAGTGAGTTAGCAAGATGGGGGAATAAATATTATATTACTCTGAGGAAGTGTGTATATGGCTATCATGACTTTACCGGAAGTACGGTCAATATCCCTATCAGCATTTTACTGATATTCTGTCAGTGAAAGAAAAAGGCTCTTGCCTTTGTTGACAGAGTATCAGAACCTTATTCCTTGTCATCAGTTCCGTGGGATCGCAACTCCCTTGCGGGTTTATTATTAACTAGCTGTACCCCGCGGTTTCACCCGCATCTTTGGTTACTGCCCAGCTTCTATTAGTCGTAGCGTGATATTATATATAGCCTATAACCTTCCTCAATAAATGGGCTATCTCACAAAGAATTTGTCAAATCGGACCTATAAGGTCCATCACATCATCTCAAGATGAGCGCGTTAAACCAAACAAACGAACTCTTCAGGCTTTATTATATTAGTATAGATAACGGATTCAGCTACATAATTAAATTTTAATATTGATTTTACTTAACCAAACGAAGTTGCTAAAATTTATATTTTAAGGAATAATAATAAACAACACTTGATGAATTTAAATGATGAAACTTTTGACCAAACAGATAACTAATATAATCATTAAATTTTAATTGCAGATATTTTAAATATTAAAATCATCAAAAACCAAAAATAAATCATTCTCTACAGTCAACATTTCGTGGTCGTCTATATCATCAGTAAATTCTTTCTCATTGTGAGTAAGTTTAAGTAACGCCAAAGCAGCAGCAGGCAATGGACGTTTTTTTAAATATTTTCTTCTTTGGAGCTGCATTTGAGCAGCAATAATTGGATCGGAAGACACTAATGCTCTATGAAACAAATCATACATTGTTTGTTTACGATCAAATTTGCGTGTGGTGCTCCCGATCAGATCGCCAATATTTGTTCCGTGATTCGGCGGCTTGCTCTGAAAGCATACCAATCGGTAGTGGTGTTTTGTCAATAATAGATGCCCCATGAATTAAAATTTTATGAATGGAAACCGTCATAGGATGCCAGTCATAGACACTTACATATTTGTAGGCAAGGTCTTTACAGAATGCACCAAATTTGTCTGCATCTACAGGAATTCCACAAGAAATCACGATTAAAATAATGTATAAAACCATCAAGAAGCCAAAGTTCTAATCCCAAAATATCTGCAAAAGTTTTTCGGTTTTCATCTGCCAAAACTGTGCGACTTGTGTTGCCATCATTAGTGGTTCCAGAATTAGGAAGAACGACATCTACCAATACACCAATTTTATCACGTATAGCATTTTGGATACGTTTTTTTCTTTCCTGTACTGCAAGCCCTTCTTGTGAAGATTGCTTGATACGCCATTTTTTCACTTCACATTTGTACCCGAGTTTGAGGAGAAACTCCAAAACTCGGATCCAGGCGTGTAGAGGATTGATACCATGCGTCAATGTATCTGAGTCCACTGTTTTCGAAAATACAATTTCTAGGTTATTAAATTGTGTTGCTGTAAGTGCACAATATGGACAACGCATTTGCGATGGCGTATCAAGTATCGTATTAAGTACTTTACCGTCAATTGCCGCTAAATATAAATTGCAGGTAGCGTTGATTTGCTGCCCACTCGGTAATTTATAATAGAAAGGAGTAAGGTGGTCGATTTCTTGGTTAACTCTGTCTTTTTCGGATAAAATCAGTTCTTTAGATTCTTTTTTATAAATTATTCGCAATGGGCGGCAAGATCTGTAAGACTGAGCTGCAATATTTGTCCACAATAATACCTTGTCATTTTGGGTGCTTTGATGGTAAATTCTTAAGGGTACAAAAGTTGTAGCAAAAATACTGCTTTCGTTTTCACCTTGATCCTCAAAAGCTTGTTTGTACAAAGCTTGCCCTGAACTACCATCAAAACCCCAAACCCCTTCAAAGACACAGTCTAAAATATTGGTTCCTATTTTGTTGCAGTATTGTGAGAAAACTTCATCTTGCAATTGCACAACGCGGTCAAAAGTGTGCTGCAGAAGTGATTGTAAAGGAACAACCGCTTCTCGTTCTGTAATGTGAACGCATTCTGGGTAACAGTTTTGTTTGGCTTTCAAAATTTTGTAATAAGGTGGGTATGCCGGAAAACCCCGCTGCTGCAAATCTAGGTGAATAAAATTATATGTCTCAACAGTCATGTTTCTGTCAATTAATATTGCTAGCGCTTCTTCTGCTGTGTAAGGTTTTGTAGTTGTTCACATTTTGTTAGCTATTTCCGTGATAGTGTCATTCGATTGTAAGCACGACTCAATCACATTTGTAAATACCGTTGATGTTTGATGTGAGTGCTCTCCACCAATGTGCAAGGTATTTACAAAGGCTTTTATTCTTTTCTGTAGAGGCTCACATTGCAGTGTAGACTCTAATCTTTGGCGACTACGGATTTGCTGTCGTTTGCTAAGTTTCCTAAAACTATCATCGTCAGTGTGTTCAGGTGGAGCGCTAATGTAGCCGCTAATGAAAGTTTCACTGAGCCACTTGCCATGTTTTTTCAAAAAATTTGTCATGTTCTTACATTTTTTATATTTGGTTTCACATTTGGACAACAAACTAGGAAGAGTTGATTTTAATTCATCTTCAGTACGAGAAATTTGATAGTCAGGCCCAATTGTGTTGACAATCAAATTCACTCGTTCTGAAAGAGATAAATAGCTTTTCCCTTTCATGAGCTGGAAAATATCCAACCTCGATAATATTTTTGAACCTGAAGTTCCTTCACCAGACGCCTCTCCTAGCACTGGAGCGATCACCCCCGGAGGTTGAAGGATGTTGGCTGTGGCACTATCCACAACTTCACTTGCCACTCGTGGACCAACATGAGGGTTGGCGCCCTCACGCCCTCCTAGCATTAAGTCCTCTGATCGGAGCTCAGAAGGACATCCCTCAGCAGCATGGGTCAGGTGCTGCTGAGGCAAAGTGGCATCAAGGGTCTGTGACGGCTCCATGATGCCTCACCCCCGTTCCTCCAGGCTACGTGTAATGATATGGGGTTTTAGCAAAAGCCTATCGAGGGTGGACCTCTTCATATACCACACGTATCCCTTCATCAGAAATTGTCACATTTACTGATTATACATAAACGTGTACTGGCTGATTCATACTATAGAATCTAATAATACTTGCAAAATTGCTTACTCGCAATCCGTTATTCTAGTAATTGTAGCTACACACTAGTATTTGTTTAATTTAAAAATACAAGAGACATTTAAAAATTCGAAGTTGAGCAAGCGTTGTACTATGACGTTAGTTATCAAGCGCCAGAACTATAGTAATTGCATCGGGCACTAATTTTTATATTTTATATGCCGAAAACTTATTGATGTATCTAAATAATTTTTACAAAAATATTTTTCATTTTCCACAATATAAGTGGAGATTAGTTAAATTGTAATTTATAAATCACAATAATTCAACATTTTTCGTTTTCATGAACAAAACAAACAAAATTAACCGAAATATAATTTTACAAAATTGACAACCCTAACCTCGATTCGATCCGGATAAACATAATATTAATCATAACTTCGTTAGTCCACGAATTCGGGCTTTGATTTTTTTGTGTGTATAGGCCACATATAAAGCAATTTTATGTAAAAAAATTAAGTAGCGAAAATCAGGATTAATCGAGTTAAAAAATAAAATCGAAAATATTAAAATAAATTATAACGTCGATTTAAATGAACCTAAATATTTTTTGATAACTTTGTAATTTGCGCCTTTAAAATCTTCATGTATGTATTTAATCAGCTTGCTGATAATTTGAACTAGTAATTTATTATGATTGTTTTTTTAATAATCCGGATAAAAATTTACGTATTTTAAAAAATTTATATCTCATCATCTAGATGTACTAGAAACTTCGGTATTTTACTCTAGCATTTCTTTTAAATCAATCTATACGAATCTGGAATAAAAAGACGATGTCACTTTTTTTGGGTTTATAAAACACTGTGCGCCGTGGTATATTTTGTACTACGGCGTGACGTCATGCGACATTTCAAATCAATATATCTTCCTAAGTCTTTTAATGAAAGAAAAAATAAAAAATACGTGTTCAATAATTTGTAAAAATCTATCTGATGGACATTAAATTATTTTTTAGGGTACAACCCAATTTGACAGGTCTAAGCTAATATTTTATCTTTTGTTCTTTTTTTGAATGCAGGTAATACAAAGAAAACGATGCTCTGAATTCAAATTTAATTTGGTTCGAGAGCAAAAGAATCGGTGCCACTATGTTTTTTAAAACAATTGACTGTTTCCAATATACATTCTCAGCTTGCCGCTTCATTTCATACAACGTAGATTATAGCGCAGTGATAGACAAGTCATAACAGCTGTACCTTAGGAACGGTTTTCATTGTATACATATAAATTACTAGCGGCCGCCAGCGACTTCGTTCGCGTGAAGTTAGTTATGCTCCGCTCCTATTGGTCGCGGCGTGATGTTATATAGCCTAAAGCCTTCCTGGATTAGTGGGCTATGCAAAAATAATTTTTACCCGACTACGGCAAAGCAAAAGGAGGGTTATGATTTTGACAGGCTATGTATGTATGTATGTATGTATGTATGTATGTATGTATGTATGTATGTATGTATGTATGTATGTATGTATGTATGTATGTATGTTCATCTGTTCCCTCGTAACTTCTAAACTTTCTATTCGAATTCGATAAATGACATATCATTAGAAGCGTCTTAATTGTCTGCTGGTTATAGGCTATATGGAGTTTCACAAAATCTAACGTGGCGCCCTCTAGCGCACAAAATATACAGAGTAAAAAAATAAAGTTAAGATAAATATGCCGTGTTTGGTATCATTTAAAAGGGCTTAACTTGTACATTTTGAATATATATATATTACTAGCATTTGCTTGTGACTTTACCTGTATTCATGGGCTGATTGCATATAATTCACATCTTTTCGTTCATAGATAGCTACTTTACTACTTATCAGAATAAGACCACTGCAGAACCATTAGAAGGGCCTTGATATTCTGTTGGTTATGAGCTATAAAGCTTGTCACCAAATTTAGTATTACGCCCTCTAGCGGACAAAAGTTCTATGTTAATACAAAATTAAAATAAATATACCGTATTTGGTATCATCTGAAAGAGCTTCACGAGTACTTTATGTTTGTACATAATCCCTAGTAATGCTTCGTAGAATTTGAATGTAAACCAGGGTTTGGTAAACGGAGCGATGGGAGTGGTGAAGGCCTTCGAATGGCCTGCTCTTCGGCGCGATCAGTTGGAACAGGAGAACAGTCAAGCGCTGTTCTCATACAATTTGACGACGCATCCATAAAAGCAGATACTAACGGACTTATCAAAATCGAGCCTTGCCTCACTGAATTTGACGGCTTGAGGGGTTCTGGGCAAATTCAGCGTAAAATGCTCCCGCTGATTCTTTCTTGGGGTTGTACTGTACATAAACTTCAAGGTTGTACTCTAGATAAAAAAGTTACAGATCTAGGAAAGTCATTGTTTGCTAAAGGACAGGCCTATGTCGCTCTCAGTAGAGTTAAAACCATACAGGGATTATTTATAAGTGCCTTGGATCATAATAAATTACTTAAAAATCCACATGACAGTCGATCGTTAGCAGAATTAGATAGATTAAGAAATCTTCCCAGGTCCTCATAATATAAGTTTTTTTTTTTAATAATTATAAACTAGCGCTTGACTGCAATCCCGCCTGATGGTAAGCAGTGACGCAATCCTTGATGCCTGCGCACTAGTTTATTAAGCCTATTCACTTAAAAACTTAGGAATAGCAAGGATGACGGCAGTTGAGCCAGGTGATGCAATGTTAAATCCAAGACCAACACGACCAACCATGCTGCGCCAGAGGGAGGTTGATCTGGAGACTCTCCACGACCAAACTCCCGACACAACAACATTTGGCGCATCGTACTCGCCACACAACGCAACACAAAGTGCTCAGACGCGTCCTCCGTACGGCTTCACCAGACATCATGCTGGAACACGACGAATCGCTTGGCGGCAAGACTTTGTCTGGTGGGTGGTAACTTTTGCCGGCAGCCGATGTTATGGCCTACCACCGTTAGAAAAACATCCAATCTATTTATACTAACGGCCTCATCCACTAATTCATGACCCATTCGGTGCCATCGACGCAAATGTGCGTCGCTACTACGAAAACCCGGGAGCTTCATACGGGGAAACCGTTGCTATACGCGCTACGCTCCAAGCGCTACGAAATAGTAAAATAGGACATCTCTACATATTACTATACGCCGATACATAAGTCAAAAGAGATGTCGTATGTTAACTACCTAGTTTTTAGTTCGTCAATTTAACTTTTATTAATATTATGCGCCAGAAATACACTTTAACACCAAAATAGTACAAATAATAAAAAGTTAAAAAACTAAAACCCAACTACGACAAAAAACGACGCTGAAAAAGTATAAAACAAGATTTTCAGAATACTGAATTGAACAAAGTTGCTAATGTAGTTGCAAGTAAATGGACACAGTAGTAATGTCATACAATACTATTCTGAAGTATGCAATATTCACTATGTAGAGATAAATTTTCATGTTTGGAAAGGCGTAGTCACACGTTACATATACCTACCGTAGCACTTTCATAACGTGTGACTGCGGTTTTCCAAACATGAAAATTTATCTCTAAATAGTGAATATTGCATACTTCAGAATAGTATCGTAAGACATTATTGTCAATTTACAACGAAGGCATCTTGGTAGAGTCTACTGTGTCCATTTACTTGCAACTATATTAGCAACTTTGTTCAGTTCAGTATTCGGAAAATCTTGTTTTATACTTTTTCAGCGTCGTTTTTTGTCGTAGTTGGGTTTTAGTTTTTAACTTTTTATTATTCAAATCGGACCAGTAGTTCCTGATTATGTTTTGTATTTGTATTCTTTTATATGTGTAATTTTTTGCATTTGTATTGTTTTGTGTGCTATGTTTTTGTATTTATATTGTTTTAAGTACCTATTTATGTGTTGTAGAATTTAGTAAGCTAACATAGAAGTAAGTTTAAAATTGTAACTAACAAAATGAGTAACTGATACTCGAATAAATAAAAATTTATTATTATTATTATTAAAACCATGAAAGAAATCATCATGAAGAAATCAACAACTACTAGAACTAAAGATTGAACTGACTGAAAGATTTGAAAACATATGAAATCTGTCAAACCTATTGGGTCTGTGTGATAGGTTACGGCCAACAACGGTCAACTCCACCTCACGGAGAGGAGGCCTGAGTGGCAATGAGATAATTATATGATGTGATAAAAGTTTACTTCATCGTCATTGGAAACTAACATTTTTGTCGTAGCGGTGACGCAAAGTCCCGATAAGATTTGAAAATGTTAGAGGTAAAAGTATTTTGTTAGAGAAATCATTATCCCCCTTATTCATAAACGCTGCTTAAAGTCAACTAATGATTAGCGAATGTTTAAACATACATTTTAGACGTTTGCACGTCACTTAACTTTGATCATCGTTTATGAATAAACCCCTTAAACACTGTGGTTTTTATAAACGATGATTAAATTTAAGTGACGTTCAAAGGCCAAAAATGTATGGTTAAAGATCGCTAATCATTAGTTAACTTTAAGCAGCGTTTAAGAATAAGGGGTTATGTCAGAAGGATTGTATAAAAAATAAGGCATGTTTGCCTAACAAAAAAACTTGTGTGGTCGGAGGACTGCTGTCCGGAATGTACATAGTTCCGCAAGCGATTTTCGCACCCGCTAACAGTCGTGCAATACAAATAGAGAGAGGGAGAGAGGAAGTAGATTAGCGCCATTTCCTTGTCTTTTTCTATCAGTCAACTCCAAAACTAGAACCGGGAATTAAGACTGATTTACACGGTGCAATTTAATTGTCTATGGCTTTAATTAAGTTGAAGCAATAATAAAAGTTGCATTGTCTACACACAATTTAGACGATGCAAGTCATTTGTTGCATCAATTTTAATGTATGCCATAGGAAGGCAATTAAATTGCACCGTGTAAATCAGCCTTTAGAGATTCACAAGCAACTCTGATTCATAAATCCGACATCAGAACAGCTCCCAAAAATGTAGGTAACTGTTTTTTATAAAATGAATGACTTTAATTAGGTAGTAGATACACTGCACCTATCCGCTTACACATACCTATATTTTGGAAAAAAATATTATTTTCCCGTTGCGATCGTTAAGCTGGCAAATAATCCAGTTTTCAAAGAACACCCCACTTAAAAGATTTAAAATTAATCGATTGTGACCCATACGTCCGTGAAGACACGGACTTGCATATTAAATGAGATAATCCGATTGATTTTAAAAAAAAGCCCCCGAAAAGTGATAGGATTTGTAACGCGAAATCATTATTTAACACTAAAAAGCCGTCGGCATTATAGGTAGGTACATAATAATTATTGTAATATTGATGTTTCTAATATAAGTAGGTATTAAAGAGATCAAATAGAAAAGGAAATTGTCTTGAAAAACAAAAGCGTAAAGCTCTATAAATATGCTAAGTATCACTGACGACAATTTATGTACTAAAATCTTATAGCAATAAAAAATGACGTAACAAGCGAAACATTGAATGTAGAAATATTCGACAACTCTACAACCCCTACGGTAGGTCGCGGTTTCGCTCTGCGAGGTTCATTGACTACCGAAGAACCCCTAACAAAATCCCTGCGCACAATATTAAACTCTAACCACACACAATTAGAACGCAATTTTCAATGGCGGCCAGAATTCGGTAGCTTTCTACTGCAAGCTGAAGATAAGCCGACGGATTAGTTCAGCGAAACGGAAAAAAAGAATAAAAAAGCATAAACTTCAGTCCTGATTGAGTTCAATTCTTTTTAATGTATGGGGGTTTGAGAACCCTACCGCATATATCCGTAGATAAACATGAATATAGAGTACGTGTTATAAGATTAAAACGGATTTAGTTGCTTTTGTATGGAATTATTTTGCGTTTGATATAAATATAAAAAAGATATTTCTTTTGTGCCCATTTACGGGCTTCAAGACCAAAAAGACTTGACGGAAAACGCAAAAGTATTTCCGCAGACCGCATGAACAGTTGACATAAAGATTTTCCGATTAAAAAAATAATATGATAAGGCAAAAATACGCACGACCTTGGTCCTCTTACACACACAAGCAACTGACACCTGACTCGTGTAGGCTGTATTGTAAATAAAAAGTGATTGTAAAGGGGCGAGAAAATCCTGAAAAAGGCACGTGGCAATCCCGGATACTGGGATTCCGCCTATCCCGCCTTACCTTAATCCCGCGCTCCGGGAAAACATACAAATATGCGTACGATTTATTTGCCTTTGTATACGTGCACACGTTCACAAATAAAGAGTTGTTATGTATTATTTTTGGGCTAATAAAGGCCACCTGCGGTATTGTGGATTAGTATTAATATTTGTTGACTATATTCCTGTTGGGAAATAAATACCTAATAGAGATTAAGGGGTAAGGACCATCATTCTAATTTGTGAAAAAAATTGTCACTATTGTTAGACATAAAGTTATTATAGTGGTAGTTAATATATAAAGATGAAGAGTTTGTTTTTTTGTTTGAACGCGCTAATCTCAGGAACTACTAGACCGATTTGAAAAATTCTTTTTGCGTTGGATAACCCATTAATCCAGGAAGGCTTTAGGCTATATAACATCACGCTGCGACCAATAGGAGCGGAGTATATAAAAAACGCGGGTAAAACCGCGAGGCTCAGCTAGTAAATTATAAATTAGTGCATGACCGCAATCCCGCCTGATGATAAGCAGTGACGCAATCGTTGATGGTAAAGCGCACTGTTTTATTAAGAGCGATAATTGTATCAAAACCTAGTTCTTCCTGTACTTGCAACTCTGTATTTCATTTATTTCTATAAAATCACGCAAAACAGAACATGCAAGCGATTACCCGGAGCTCGTCTGCAGCCAGCCTTGCACATTAATACCTTAATTTCGCATTCTTTAAAATCCAAAGCTAAATCTTCATACTTAGCGCAACTGCGTCACATATTACGTACGGGCACCACTTGGCGCGGTCCGACGAGGATAATCCCGTGTTCCGTCTCGCTCGCACCCACATGTGTCCCGCGCAAATCCTCGCCGCGTCCCTCTCTAATCCCTTATTTGAATCTTATCAGATCTCCTGAGATACACCGGTAGTGGTAGCCATGTGTGTGTAGTGGGTTTATCCCCTAGGGTTGTCGAAGAAACTATGATTTGGGAGCCTAATCTTCTTAAGAAAAGCTTTAAATCTATCAGATTTAGTGTCCCATCGTTTGTTTTTGAATATGTGTGCTTCTGTGTAAATACATGTATGTTTAATACGTGTATGTTTAATAGAAGAAAATATTTGAGTAGATTTGATAATTTCTCAAAAATTCGTAGTTATATAGTTTTGATAGCTAATTTTAAACAACCATTGGTTTTAAGTGAACCAATGGTTGTTTAAAATTAGCTATGATAGATAGAGCCCTGAAATTACTAGATAGAGACAGCCTCCGTGGCGTAGCGGTAGCGGACGCGGCCGCTGCGCAGGGTGGCGCGGGTTCGATACTCGCACAGTGCAAGTATTTGTATGCATGAATATGAATATTTGCACTGGTCTGGTCGTGCCTCGGAAAGCACGTTAAGCCGTTGGTCCCGGTTGCCATAGGAACATCTAGTGGCAGTCGTTACGGGTTGTTGGAGCCCTCAAAACTCCAACAATTGGTCTAACTTCAATGCTTCGATGTCGCCTTCGGGTTGTGGAGGTCAGACGGCAGTCGCTTCACGGAAAATGTCGAAGTTTAGCCATATCAGCAGTTGGACTGGTAAGGCGGAACCCAGACTCCAAAGCTGAAAGGGCTTCGGATGCGACTGGGATTAACGCTGGGATGATGATGAGAGAGAACCTTTGCCCAGCAGTGGGATCAATCAGGCTGAAAGTACCTAACCTATTTTCCATACTTCCTTGTACTATGATTTTACATTTAAACATTGACATTACATTTCTTTTTTCCTATAAATATAATCAGCACATCCCTGTACCAAGCGCATGCATTAAAGGTGCGTCCACACTGAATCCGCGATTAATGGGCTTTGAATGTGCGATTGAAGCCAAATTTATGTATCTGCAACCCGTCACCAGATTACTGCGACACCAGAATGAAGATATGAGCAGCTGCTTTGATCTGTCTCCAAATGATCCAAGTAATGGCTGGACGGGGATTTTCTAATATAGATATCCTGTATTAGTGCTCCTTCTAGTACTAGAATACATAAACAACATGGCTGCCGAGTTAATTTTATCGCCGGCTTAAATATTAATCTTATTGGCATTTTTTTTTTTTCGTTTATAAAACGCATTTATTGCTGTCAATATTAGCTAGGTTAAGTAATGGTACATAAATTTTATAGCATCCATATTTTAAAGGAAGCATGGGAATTAAAGGGTTATTTCTTGCGACTATTATAAGATAATATTACTAACCCTTTGTAGGAATTAAGATTTTGTTAAGGGCGCCGTCCCTAAGCCCTGCCAGACGGGGTCTCGCGATTAGGGAGAACGGGCCCTTTACCGCTCACTTCTATGGTTTTTACAATACCCTAAACAATGAGAGGAATTATCCTAAAAACGTATTAAGATTTAGAGCTGCTAATGAAATTATTATGCTGCGGATTATACGGTAGACGATTGTTTCATCATTTATAATGCCGATAAGTTTTGATATAGCCTACCTAATTCTGGCGCTCGTCAAAGTATCGCCGCGGAAGATGTTTTCTCATAAGGACAAAACACGTGCCCCTACTTCAACGGCACATGCGGCACTGAGGCCAGCGTGGTGGATGCTTTTAATTATGATAAAAAAGAAACACTGTCAATAGGTACTTCTAACATAGAGCATTTGAAACTGAGACATGTATCCGTCCGAGGCAACTATCCGGCTTTTACCCTATGTATTTGGAAGTAACCACATTTGCTAACAACGTTAAAGTTCGTTCTACACTGGTATCATGACGTAATACGACGAAAATCTCCGCTTGACCGTTCCCGAAGCACGGCGGGCCGCGCACTACAGTGACAATCCGCGCCTCGGGCCGTAAGCCTAATCTTGACAAATGGTTTGGATCATCCGTTACCAGAGGCTACAGGCCACGCTTATTTGTCCACACAACTCCACCGCCACGATTTTTTATCGATTGATCAGAGGCTCAGCTGATTGCCTCTCTCTGTTGTTGCCGCCGGATTAAAACACACACGGAAACCTTCCCGTGTAGTTACGGCTGTATACGCGGACGTACGCATGTAGTCGTGGCTTTAAAACCAAATTAAAGTCAGACACAAAAGAATAATCGTAAAGGATTTGCATTATGATACGCACACATTGACATGGTATGACTGTGTAATGTATAAATGTAATCAGAAGCCGTTTATCGTTGGTTTTTGAATTGAATCTGACAAACGACTTACAACTTTATGCCTTGGGGAAATAAGCTTGGTAAACTTTAATCGATAGTTAATTTGGAATGAACCAGTTTTCTGTAAATCATTACAGAATTTAGTCTTATCCATAACGCTGTTCTGTAGACTAGTTATTTTAATATCCAAGAAACATCCTAGATGGCCCTGAGACATTTTCCCAACTTCTTTTACTTATATCAATTTCTTCCCAAAAACAATAAAGTCAAAGTATTGACCATTAAGGCAATAAAAAAAAACGATATACCAAAAAAATAAGATTCTTTTTAGACAATTATCATTTGCGGACTTCCACCTTCTCGTATAAGTATAAATAGTAGCTAGCTCATCATGAAACCGGTCCCTAACTCTCTGTTTGTGTGCGTTAAGCCGAGTGCATGCCTCAAATTGGGCTGAAGTACAGGAGATTATCTCAAGATGATTGATGGCACCCCCCTCGCCTCCTCCGCAGTCCCGCGCCCCCGACGCCCGTGATAACCAGTCCATTGCATTGATATGATTTGGTAATGTAATCTTCCGTGTAATTAAGCAAAAGTTAATCGTAACAGTGTTATTAAGAAGGAAAGGATTTGTCGTGGACGTGACAGATTTGTAACTACAAAAAAGGCTTAAAATAATCAGCCAAATTTTGAAACTTCACAATGTTTTTTAATTGATAACCAACAAGAACGCGCCAAATTTTAACAAACACAGCGCAGATCCGACTTTCACTTCGTCCTTTCGGAGTAATAAAAATAACAAGTAAAATCGAGTTTGAACCGCTCCGAACTAGTATTCACTGGAAAATCCTAGTTTCTAACAAAGACCTGAGGAGCTCTAACACGTAGAAAGCTAGCTAAGTAGAACATACATATAGAGCTAAGTACTCGTGATCCGGATCAAGGAGATTAGGTGGCAGCGGCCGGCCACGGTCCGGGATACATCTCCTACCGGATTACTGAAATCCGGATTTCGTTGAATAACTTGCCGGGGATTTGTGACGTAATTTATATATGTAGTATAGCTATAGATAATGGAGTTTTGTTATGTGCTGGTCATCAGCTGTTTAGTAAGTGATTGTTTATGAAAATTGAAAAATAATAATCTTATGCTTCGTCTCTTTTTATTTGACTCAGTAGTCAAATAATCTGGTCTTTTATTTTATTGTATTTTACTGTCCTTTGTAGAAGGTCTACTAAAAGAAATTTATAATTAAATAAACAGTAGGTATCTTTGACCTTCTCTATTATTTCTTCTCCTTTGTGTGTGTGCGTGTGTAAGTTGATAAATACTTAGGTAATCTACTTATCATGTTAATCCTAAAACATTCCCACTAAGTATAGAAATAAAATAAATAACTAATAAAAAGAATACCTACTACATAAATATTTGAGATTATTACGTTTATTATTGACACGAAATGTAAATAGTGGTTTATAGTCTAAGAGACTATAAATTTCAAGGTGATGACCACCGGGAGATTATCGACACTCGCTATGATATCGATCGTTTACGTAATTGAATAGCTACTGCTGTTTACGCTTGTTTAATCCCTTCACGATTGACCTTTTGTTGCATAATCAGAACTGTGGGACCCTTTGTACACGGCAGGGTTCTTTTACACATACATGAAACATTAACCTATACATGACTAGTATTGCCACAACTCTTAATACATCTGGAAACAACAACACATTGTCATCTACATGGTTAAGATTTGTTTTTCGTTTGTATATAGAGTGGTGCTGACAATACGACAATAAATTAAACATAGTGTACCTCAACACAATCTCAGTCTACCCATAAAAAATCATATAAATATGTCGATTAGTTTAGTCACAGGAAATTATTTTTCATTTTTCACATTTTCTATATGATTTACATGTTGATAAGGAAGCGCTTACGGGTTAATGACCGCCGCATCCTGCGTTACCAAACTTATAATGGCGCGAAAAAATATTACATATACAGGATCGCGCTGTCGCCGATCGGAGGTCAGTGAACCAATATTTTTAAAGGATGTTCTATTCCGTTTGAAATATTATGCGGTTTAGTTTTATTGGAATTTTCATTTTTTTTATTTTTGATGCTAGGTTTTTTTCTATGGTGTAGGATTATTCCTATGAACCACCATTGTTCGTGTTTTCATTTATTGTCGTATTATCAGCACCACTCTGTATAAATACCTAGAGGCAATGAAATCATTTGGATAAATACGAGCAAGTATAAATAACAGTATATGTATAAATGTAGAGTAGTGGCAGGAACTTTGAAGCATAGGTAACTGAAACCAGGTATATCCTGTAACCAGATATTTGATTATACGAAAAACCTATAGAATGCGAGGTCAGCTAAAATTGGATAAGTAAGTACGGCTTGATGTGTCGCTGTGTGGTAGAAAAAAAAACTGACAAAAAAAAGAAAATATGTTATATTTATTATAATAATAATATATACAGAAAGATCATAAAATAACATTAGTGTAATTTTATGACACATTCAATATATATGTATACAACAAAAAAAAAAAAATAGAAATAAAAACAATTATGAATCAGAAAGCACGAATAAGTATACTATACGGGGCCAAAAGGCTCCTACCTCAGCATAATGCAACGTCAATTAGAAAATGAATTGCACAGCGCTGGTATTCCGTTACTCACATACAGTATTAAATAATTATAGAAATAGATATAATTATGTAAAATATTATCAAATAAAATAAATAATTCATTTAGAAACCGCGCGAGAATAATTACTTGTCAATACTTGAGTGGCACGGTCATCAACAAACTTCCATGGTGATCCATGCTACAACTGACGACCTAACTGGTATTTACTGCTACGCTAATGAATACGAGCCTGCCCGGTAAATTCATTTTGCACCCCTAATAGGCTTAATCTTATAAACACCTGTTCAAGGAGAAGGTCCGTTGCAGAATGCTTTACACCTTCAGTTTTTACTCTCTCAAACATTTAACCTGACCGTGTACCTAATTTAACATTAAAAAGCTCATCAGATTCTCTTCTTCTTCTTCAGCCTATAGATGTCCACTGCTGGACAAAGGCCTCCCCCAAGGCTTTCCACGCTGACCGGTCTTGTGCTGCCCGCATCCATCGGCTTCCCGCGACCTTCACCAGGTCATCGGTCAACCTTGTTGGGGGCCTCCCTATTACGCTGCGTCTTCCAGTACGTGGCCGCCACTCCAGAACCTTACTGCTCCATCGGCCATCGGTTCTACGAGCAATGTGCCCTGCCCACTGCCACTTAAGTTTAGCGACCCGCAGGGCTATGTCGGTGACTTTGGTTCTTCTGCGGATCTCCTCATTTCTGATTCGATCACGCAGAGAAACTCCTAGCATAGCTCTTTATATTGCCCTATGTGTGGCTCATCATATTGTTAAGGTTAAATAAGGTACAATATTAATTAACAAATAATAATAATAGGTACTACTGAGTATTATTGCTTAATTTGTCTTGTAAATGCTTTGTTTGATGTTATAGAAACTACCCATAAAATCAAAGAAAACATTTTTATTTCCAAACTATCAATATAAATAGATATGTAAGCTAATTTTTCTGATATTCTTCCATAAGTTAGGTTCTGCTATGTAAACCTTAATTTTCCTTTTTTTAAACTATGAGGCCTTTGGTTCCTCATTTTAAAAGATACAAGAGCCCTAATTCTAACTAATAATAGTGCGTAAATTATAGAGATCCTGTCTAAATGATTTCGACTTTGTTTTCAAAGATGTCAAGCGATAAAAACAAAAAGCTGACGCTTTTTTGTTTTTAACACCGTCGTTCAGGTGGAATGACTACGCATTTCACATACTTTTTAACGGGGACATTTTTCGGAAAAGACCGCTTTTATTTAAAAGCATAGTTTAATCTTTAGAGCGTTCAAAAACAACGCAACAAAACTTCAAAAAAGTGGTTTCAAAAGACCACTGCAACACTTAACATGTCTTCACTACGTACCAAACAATATAGCGTAGGGTGTCTACACACACGCAAACTCGGATCAGTCCTAATCCGGATTACGCGAATAATAAAATAGATATAATTACATAAAATATTATTTAAAAAAATAATAATTTGGAAACCGTGCGAGAATTAAGGGTAGCTACCTTAATTACTTGTCAATACTTGAGTGACACGGTCATCAACAAACTTCCATGGTGATCCATACTACAACTGACGACCTAACTGGTTGTATTTACTGCTACCCTAATGAATACGAGCCTGCCCGGTTGTATTTAAAAGCATAGTTTAATCTCTAGAGTATTCAAAAACAAAGCAACAAAACTACAAAAAAGTGGTTTCAAAAGACCACTGCAACACTTAAAATGTCCTCACTACGTACCAAACAATATAGCGTAGGGTGTCTACACACACGCATACTCGGATCAGTCCTAAGCCGGATTACGCGACCGCCAGATCTGGATGTACGGGACTACGGTATCTCGAGGTCGACAATATTATGGATTTTGAGTATGGAAAATGTTCGCTGGGATTCTTTTGAATTTATCGTTTTGTGGTCGCTCTAGTGGGGACAGATTGAACTGTACGGGGGCAAATCTAGAGCCCGTTGTCTTTGAAAGTTCAGAGAGAAATGTTTGACTGTTGCTATAGAATTTTTCAGGACTATGGCGTAAAAAGTGGTGAGCTTTATTGAAGTTAGTATGTATACAGGCATACTCTAAATTCATTCCCGAATAAGTGGCAACAAACCCGTTGCATTATCGCTATAAAAAGTATTCTGTGTTATTTTGATCTAGAAGCTATATTCCTGCAAAGTTTCATCAAATTATGTTACGTAATTTTTGCGTGAAAGGGTAAAACCTACATTTATTAATTTTCAGAAACTTTCATGTTTATAATATTTTTTTATAAATATATAACTAGTGCTTGACCGTAATCCCGCCTGATGATAAGCAGTGATGCAATCGTTGATGGTAAAGCGCGCTAGTTTATTAAGAGCCTATTCACTCTAGCCTTGAAGACACTTAAATTATAGTCAGATGGAAACAACGACGCTGGCAAATTGTTCGGATCCCTCGAGGTATGCGGTATAAAAGACGAAGCGAAACGCTTCGTCCGGATTAGTTAAACGTTTGAAAATTTTAAAAATAATGATAGGATGCACTAATTTTGTAATATAAAATAATATGTGACTCTTTGTATGTCGGTTAAGGTTGATCTTTTTAAAAGAGTCACCTACGAATTGAGGTACTTATTATACTTCCTCCCCCGACGGGCGCTCTAATGGCACTAATTATTATGGTACTTAAAATTAATGTAATATTATGTAGCATGAGCATAAGCACTTTCTATAAATCTAATTGATATCCTTGGTCCATTGTGTAGGTAGTTTATCGTTTAATCTACAATTGTTCCGAGATTTTTTAGGGTCGCGCTTAAATAGGGTTGCGCTGTGGTGTGAATATCGAAAGGTGTGGGCCAAACATGGATATATACGCATATTTCTAGTTGTGGCAATTTAAAAAGAGAGAAAATTTTATTTAATATATTATTTTTACTAACAATCATCGTTGTATTTTATGTTTTATATAATAAAGCTAATTTGATCACGTAGAGAAACACCTGGCATAGCCCTCTCCAAAGCTCTCTGTGGGACCTTGAGCTTTCTTATGAGGCCTATAGTGAGGGACCACGTTTTGTGATCCATATGTCATCACCGGTAACACACATTGGTAAAATACTTTTGTCTTTAGGCTAGGTGGTCGGATGATCTGACCAAAATCGCAGGGAAACCCCAGGGTTTGCAGGCCGCGTCCAACCGTTTCTTTTTGGAAAACCTTGGGGGAGGCCTATCACCAGCAGTGAAAGCTTAAGAGTTTGTTTATTTATTTGAGCACTAATCTCTAAAACCCACCGATCGGATTTGAATAATTCTTTTTGCATTTGATAACCTTTTTAAGCTATTTTCTCGGAATAGATGGAACGTCGATCTTCGTAGGATGGCTAGTAACAGCTCGATGGGAGTTGCTAAAAATCGAGATGAATGTTACAGTAAGGGTCAAAAGAGGAGTACCACTTTTGACACTTATTGTTAGTGCAATAAAGTACAAAAGTGGTAATGCACTTTTGACCCTTACTGTAAGCAATAGGAGAGTCCTATATCTGATTGTGGACTGCTGTAGGCAGCATGATGACGAGAATGTTTTCTTTTAAAAAAACGTCAGAACATTTAACATAACGCGCCCTTAGGAGTAGGCCAAATATGTACGTGTTCGGCCTGTCCGGCTTTTGTCCGGCTTTTTGTCAGGGTGGCGATTCGTAAGAGTTACGACGATGGGCGAACGAACGCCCGACCCGAGCGGACAAGGGCGAGCGGAGAGCAAACTGTCTTCCGGCCCGCACTTCATCTTCGATCTCATCCTCACTTTACATCACATTTAAATACTTTTTTCAACAGCCCAGGTGTAAAACTATCCCCCTTATTCATAAACGCTGCTTAAAGTTAACTAGTGATTAGCGAATGTTTGTTGTGATTGTTGGGAGTTGTTGTTTGTCTGAGCAGTTGTGTTGCGATGTGTGCCGAGTACGTTGCGTCAAATGTTGTTGTATCGGGAGTTTGGTCGTGGAGGGTCTCCACATCAATCTCCCTCTGGCGCAGCATCGTTGGTCGTGTTGTTGGGTTTAACATTGCACCACCTCGCTCAACTGCCGTCTTCCTTCCTATTTACCTATTAAGTTTTTTTAAGTGAATGGGCTTAATAAACTATCGCGCTTTACCTACCATCAACGATTACATCACTGCTTACCATCAGGCGGGATTGCAGTCAAGCAAACACTGTGGTGATATTCATAAAGTATTATTAAAGTTAAATGACATTAAAAGGTCAAAAATATATGGTTAAAGATGCGCTAATCACTAGTTAACTTTAAGCAGCGTTTATGAATAAGGGGGATTAAGTTTGGCATTAAAAAAAAAAACATGTCCGGCTTTTAGGGTTATATGTCCGGCCTTATATAGTGCGCAGTCCGGCCTTTGCATTTTATGCCCTGGAAACCCTACTTAGGGAGCCCGCAAAAAGAAAAAATGTCAGGAAGGAGGAATATGAAAACGATATGACAGCACGGGCTAGTGTTGTGAACATAATACCGGATATTTTTTTTAGTTAAACTGCTATTTCGCGGAATTCAAACTAATTTACATTTAATCTTCGATACTTATCTTTTATTTTAATATTGCAAAATTGCGTCATATTATTTCAATCGTTAATTAGTGGGAATGTAAATATTATATTTAGGATTTAAGACATTAACAGCTAATCTCATTCAGATTTAGAAGAGATAAAATTATAATGAACGTTGAAACTGCGTCAGAAAAACTCATTATTTAATATCCGTATTTAAAATTTCACATTTCTGACGTAATCACTCAGTCATAACTGATTTAATCTAAAATATATTTTTTTTTTGTTTTTTTTTTTATAAACCGTTGCCTAACACTAGGAATTCTCCTGTATCAACTCTTACAAACATATAGACTCTCATACACAAACAGCCAGACTCTGAACAACTTATTTTAGGTCCAAAAAATATTTGTTCCGTGCGGGAATCGAACCCGCGGCACGTAGCGCAGCAGTCAATAGCTTAACCACTACGCTAACCGTGCAGTCAAAAATCTCGAACACCTAAAACAGCTGTCAAAATACGCTACAAAACACTCACACAGACAAGGACAACACGTAAGTCAAACATTAAATCGATAACACACATACACGTTCACCCTCGGATCTCGTTGATCCGGATCATCCCGCGCGGATCAGCCTCGTGTCGCCCGGAGATAAAGCTCTGCCCGCGTGTGTTGGCCCTAATCATACGTGTCATACTGCGCAACGTCATTCAGTTTGATGTATTTTTTCGTGTTTATCTCCCCACGTTTTGACTATTGGAATTTCATTGATAAAACTTTTCTTCGCTTTAAAAGTCGTGGAGGGTTAAATCAGAAAGAATATAATACGGCCCTATAGCCTTTCATATTTTTCATGGTAGAAATCAATTATGAGTGGTATATCTAACAAAGGTAATTATCTACCTATTTCATGAAAAGATCCTATTAATGTTATAAATGCAAACGTTTGTGAGTATGGATAGGTGGCTGTTTGTTACTTTTTCACACAAAAACTACTGAACGGAAATGGATGAAATTTGCTACATTTATACCCCTTTACAGCCGCTCAGCGAGCTATTGAGCGGGCTATGCTAGGCGTCTGAAATGAGGTGATCCGACAGAGGACCAAAGTCACCGACATAGCTGAGAGGATTAGCAAGCTGAAGTTGCAATGGGCTGGTCACATATACCGCAGGACCGACAACCATTGGGGTAAACGAGTCCTCGAGTGGAGACCGCGTCTCGGCAAACGTAGCGTAGGACGCGCCCTTGGGCGAAATGGAGCGACGACATCAAAAAGGTGGCTGGTAGTGGCTGGCGGAGAACTGCTCAGGATAGAGCTTTTGGCGTGCTATGAAGTAGGCCTGTGTCCTGCAGTGCACGAGTAGAAGCTGATGATGATGATACCCCCTTATTCATAAACGCTACTTAAAGTTAACTAGTGATTAGCGATTATTTAAACATACATTTTAGACGGTTGCACGTCACTTAACTTTAATCATGGTTTATGAATAAAGTTTATTCATAAAGGATGATCAAAGTTAAGTCACGTTAAAAGATCAAAAATTAATGGTTAAAGAATCGCTAATCACTTTAAGCAGCGGTTATGAATAAGGGGGTTAGTTTATAACCAGTCGAAACTTACGTTTTTTTTTAATCCACCAAAACTGTGTAATGGCACCAGATTGGCAGTGAAAAACTCTTAGCCAAATTTAATTGAATTGAAATCAAAAGGAGAAGTTTGTTTGATACCGCGAATCGCGCGCGTGGAGGCCTATGACCCAACAGTGGAAACAATATAGGCTGATTATGTCCCGTCCGTGGCTGGCGGAGAACTGCTCTGGATCGAGTTTGTTGGCGTGCCATGAAGGAGGCCTATGTCCAGCAGTGGACGAGTAGAGGCTGATGATGATGTGCCGTCCTCCGTGGCGCAGCGGTCAACACGCCTGCCTGCGACGTGGAGGCCCCGGGTTCGATCCCCGGCCAGGTCATGATGGAAAACGATCTTTTCCTGATTGGCCTGGGTCTTGGATGTTTATATATCTATTATAAATATAGTATCGTTGAGTTAGTATCCCATAACACAAGTCTCGAACTTACTTTGGGGCTAGCTCAATCTGTGTGATTTGTCCGTATATATTTATTTTTTATTTATTTATGTAATGGTGTACTGCTCTAAAATATATAATTTTATTATATCGCTTTGCAATAAAAACCAGTAGCCAAATCTAGGCACCTATCTACATTATATGTATCTAAGTACTGCGTTAAACCGCTTCCGCTTGTGGTTTTCTCATATCTGTGAACCTATTTCTGTCTTCTTTAGGTTCAACCACGTTTTAAATTTTATCGAAATTGTGTTGATTATTTATTTATTTATAAATATTATTATATTACGATAAATGAATATTGTATTATAAATGAATACTATTATAATAATATAACGTTTTACGTATCAATAATTAAAGATTTTAAACAGAAAAAGTATAAAGGCAGACTCAATGCCTTGACCACAATTTTTTGCTTTTTTAATTTTTATTCGGCATCTCTTTCTAATGTCTGTCGAATTTGATCCATTAGCACTTATTGTTAAGTAAGTTATCACCCAAATAAGTAAATAATTAAGCAAGTTACCATGATTATTTTTTTGTATGCATGTTGTATTTCCTTCTCTGTATGAGAGGAGACCTTTGCCCAGCAGTGGGACTATAAAAGGTTGATGATGATGATGTTGTGTTTACCTATAAGTAATTGATGCACCCCAGCCCACTGCCACTTAAGTGGTGAAGAATTGCAACACTTAACTGGCAGTGGGCCGGGCACATTGCCCGTAGGACCGATGCCCGATGGGGCCGACGGGTTCTCGAGTGGCGACTACGCATCGGAAAACGCATCGTGGGTAGGCCCCCGACAAGGTGGACCGACAACCTGGTGAAGGTCTCGGGAAGTCGCTGGGTGTGGGAGGTGGAGATCCTTGGGGTAGGCCTATGTCCAGCAGTGGACGTCTTTCGGCTAAAATGATGATGATGATGATGATGAATTGATGCACTGTTATTTTAACTTCGGGAATATATTATTTAGATGTTTTTGTGTAATCAAATGTTGGTAAACCTAATAAAATAAAAACTAACCATTCTCTACCAGTCAACTTATGGTGATAAAAGGTGCCCCACCAACCTTCATCACCATTAGTTGATTGAAATATGAACTATTTTATACCTAAGTAAGTATACTATTGTTTTTTTATAATTATAAACTAGTGCTTGTCCGCAATCCCGCCTGATTTTAAGCAGTGATGCAATCGTTGATGGTAAAGCGCGCTGGTTTATTAAGAGCCTATTCTCACAAAAAAACTGAGTGAAAGGAAGGAAGACAGTAGTTGAACAAGGTGATGCAATGTTAAACAAAACAACACGACCAGTGTTGCTGCGCCAGAGGGAGATTGATCTAAAGACCCTCCATGACCAAACTCCCGACACAACATTTGTCGCATCGTACCCGGCACATATCGCAACACAACTGCTCAGACTCGTTCTCCGTACGGCTTCACCAGACATCAAGCCGGAACACTACGAATCGTTTAGCGGCGAGACTCTGTCTCGTGAGTGGTAACTTTTGCCGGCAGCCAATGTTATGGCCTACCACCGCATATTGTAAAGAGGTACAATTTGTTTATATGAATGTAAGATATAATCTCCAGAACCATCAGTTGAATTTGGAATATTATATTTGATAGCACAATTCTCGAGAAGTTTATAGATTACCTACTAGCTTTCCGCCCGCGGCTTCGCCCACGTGGAGTTCGGTTATATTGCGCTTTTTAGATTTCCCTCGGGAACATCAAAATTTTCCGGGAAAAGGTAGCCTATGTCCTTTCTCAGAGTCAAAAGATTGTCTGTGCCAAATTTCATCAAAATCGCTTGAGAGGTTTAAGCGGGAAAGCGTAACAGACAGACAGACAGAGTTACTTTCGCATTTATAATATTAGTATGGATATAAGATCACGCTATGACCTTAGGGCCGAGCAAAGAAAAAAAGTCGGAAAATACTATGAGCGAAAACAAAGTGCATACTAGCGTGGGCAGTCAATGCGATGTTACGGGAAAGAGGGCAAGAGATTAGCGCACGGGTAAAGCAGACTAAGACTGCTGCGCTGCGTGTCGCAGATTCGATTCCCGCACGGATCAAATATTTGTATGACCTACAAGTAGTTGTTCCGGGTCTAGATGTCTGTCTATGTGAGTTATATGTTTATAAACGCATCCACGATACAGGAGAAATATCTAGTGCGGGGCAATGTTTAAAAAAAAAAATTGAAGTTTCGGGCTGAAGCTAGTAGTATAAAAGGTTCTTTCTGAATGAACACATTGAACACGTCTCCTAACTATGTATGTTATAGTATATGTATATCTAAATATATATATATACATATATAGTATCTGTTCATAATGCTTTATGAACGTATCCGATCAAAAACACGTTAAATTTCGAGAAAAAAATAATCTACATAGATATATTGAATAATGTATTTCTGATTAATAAAACCTTTCCTTAATCTGATTTCAGATTATCATAATTTTATCTTCAAAGTATTAAAATAAATAAAAAAGCAAGATAATATCTATTAGATATACAGCTAAAGTCAATAATCAAAATATTATTACTTAATAGTTGATATTCTGCGATAACATTCGTTAGAGGAATATTTGCATATAAATTTTCAAAACATACCGTTCATTTTAACCATAAAATTATGCTTAGGTACATACGTTATGTCTTACCTACATATAAAATAAAAGATTATAATAAGGTATAATAAAAATATAAATCGGCTTATCTATATAAAACTGGCTTATTCGTGTAAAGTAGGGTCGGCAAGGAAAGTTTAAAATAATTAATTATATTTTATGAAGTTATTCAGAGTGCAGAGACATAAATAAAAGTAAATATTCCGAACTAGTACAGGCTATGCTACGGAGCGAGAATTAATTGGAAACCATCACTCCTACTGCGAGATTGTACTTAGGTCTTAAAGAGATGATAAAGTGATGAACCATTGACGGAGTCCGCTAGAGCCTTGAAGAAACACGGGAGGATTGTCATTGACACGACAGAGCAGGAGGAGTGATTTGATGATTTGCTATCCAAAAAAAGACGACTTCAAAAACGTGACACGCCGCTAAAGCTTCAAACTCGCCATCTGTTCTATAAAACAGTTATTTCATGATGATATCCACATACAAAAAAAAACTCTGCATTTCAAATAAAACGGTAGTTAAAAATCAAACCAGATTTAATCTTCTGACGGTACTCAGGTACGATTTGACAAAAAGATATATCTTCAATGTCGGGCGTAATCCGTCGGGCATTATGCAATCGCTAATCGGTGCGGATCGACGGCGGCGCGGGCGGCGCGGTCCGATTCAAAATTAATAATGATTTATAACGCCCGATTAGTGGCATTAGGCATTAACTCACCGGCCGATTGGCTGAACAAGCTTGCCTCTGCTAACGCTACTTTTAATAGTCTTCCTGATCATATTTTATATTCTGTTTACGCAACCGATAAGAAAATTTTATTTAACATGTATTGTTAAATAATCTGAACAACACATTCTTTAACAAATTCAGCTATCATTACAGCTTATGTTAATACGATAAAAAATAATGATGCTTTCAGGAAACACAAGGTTATGTGAAGTCGAAAATATTCAAAACAATGTCTTAAGTAGGTAGCTAATACCAGAATTGATGTTTTCTAAAACTTCAAGGATAAATATAATTTTCAAATATTTGAAAATTATTCACAATAAATCTTCAACGCATTTCTAAAATTTTAATGCTAACTGTATATTATAGCTATTATTTGTTTAATTTATCTTATGGCCTACGCACAAAGAAAAAATTCTTAAGCATAGAACACACTGTATATGTGATATGTGCCCACTGCGTGTGCACTTGGGCTTATGCTTTGAGCGCGCCTTACTGCAGACGGATGTCCCGGATTAGATTTAAGGGGTAAAAGAACTAGAAAGGGACGGTACAAAAGTATTTGTATTAAAAAGACAAGGACAGAAGACGGTAGATTTAGAGATTAAGATTTATAAAGAGGAGACTGAATGGGAAATTATTAGGTAGGGTATGAACATTGGGTATTAGTTCGGTGTATGGGAAGTTGTGCCGCGTCGGTGCGGGTTTCATGCGCAATGCGCGCCAAACTGGTCGTGAAATTAGCTGCGCGGATTTAGGGGCCTTCTCATAAGCATCTAGTGCCCTTCTGATAAAAAATGTGCTTCACTTTAAGTTAGCTACTGTAGTTTGTTTTTTTTTTTGACAGCCTCCGTGGCGTGGCGTTAGCTGACACGGCTGCTGGACAGGGCGGCGCGGGTTCGATCCCCGCACAGTGCAAGTATTTGTATGCATGAATATGAATATTTGCACTGGTCTGGTCGTGCCTCGGAAAGCACGTTAAGCCGTTGGTACCGGTTGCCATACGAACATCTAGTGGCAGCCGTTACGGGTTGTTGGAGTCCTCAAAAGTCCAACAATTGGTCTAACTGCAATGCTTCGACGTCGCCTTCGGGTTGTGGAGGTCAGACGGCAGTCCCTTCACGGAAAATGTCGAAGTTTAGCCTGATATGGCTAAACTTCGACATTTTCCGTGAAGCGACAATTGGTGTGGTAAAGCGGACCCCAGACTCCAAAGCTGAAAAGGCTTCGGATGCGACTGAGATTAACGCTGTCCTGCACCTGATATCTCTCAGGTGGTGTCGATTTACCACTCTATCGAATTATGAGAATAAGGGGCAAGAGAGAGTGCGTTTATGCACTATATGTGTTGTGTTTGTGTGTTCTTACATACGCGCCGAAAGCTAGCCTCAGTTGAAACCGCCCGCTATGGCAGAAATATTTACCAACGTATTATATACGGATGACAGCAGGTCAAGCTACCCCAAACGGTCAGATAAAAACAAACAAACAAACACCAAACAACCTCGAGCCTCTATGCTTTAGAGATAAAGTTGAAAATCTTATAAGAAAAACTGACAGATTGTAGTAGCTTGATGTGCTGTCGTCTGTACCAACAAGGTGACCCGTGCCCACTTCGTTGAAAGGTAAAATCCGATTACCACAAAAATTATATTCATTTTCCGGGTTAATAATATAAATGTATTATATATAGCCATGACAGAAATAACGAGACTTTCTAATAAAAAAAGTATTTTTCAAAGTTGATTCAGTAGATTCAGACCCCTACAACCTCATAAACTTTACCGCTTTCCATCTCTTTAAAATATACTTTTTTTTTCATAATATGTTGTTGTAGATCGAAGGTTCGTTTACTTTGTGTAAATAATTTATTGATCACTGCTCTCAAAACGGTGAAGAAAACATTGTGCGGAAATCGGCATGTTCTAGAGTCAAAACTTCGAAGACATGTGACATCTACCAACCCGCACTGGGCCCGCGTGGTCATCATCATCATCTCAGCGCCATTCCCAATCGCATCCGCAGCCTCCTCAGCCTTGGAGACTGGGGTCCGCTTCACCAGTCCAATCGCTGACATTGGCCAAACTTCGATATTTTCCGTGAAGCGACTGCCGTCTGACCTCCACAACCCGAAGGCGATATCTAAGCATTGCAGTTAAACCAATTGTTAGACTTTTGAGGGCTCCACCAACCCGTAACGACTGCCACTAGATGTTCGTATGGCAACCGGGACCAACGGCTTAACGTGCTTTCCGAGGCACGACCAGACCGGTGCAAATATTCATATTCATGCATACAAATATTTGCACTGTGCGGGGATCGAACCCGCGTCTCCTTGCGCAACGGTCACGTTCGCTACCGCTACGCCACGGAGGCTGTCGCGGTAATCGGCATGTTCCAGAGTCAAAACTTCTAAGACATGTGACATCTACCAACCCGCACTGGGCCCGCGTGGCGTACTTTTTTTTCCGAAGGTGGAAAAATCCTCATGGACTATCCTCCGCTCGGGAACTCGGAGGGATGTGCCGGACTTTGGCCGGCTAAAAAACCACCTAAGCGTTCGTTATCTGTCCGGGGTACCAGGTCCTCGCAATTCGACGGTACCCCGCGCGGTATACTACGGCGCACTCTCTCTCACTGAGAGGAGGCCTGTGTCCCAGGAGTGGGAACATTATAGGCTAATTATGTAACATTCTTAACTAGCGGCCGCCAGGGACTTCGTTCGCATGGAGTTAGTTATGCTCCGCTCCTATTGGTCGCAGCGTGATGTTAGATAGCCTAAAGCCTTCTTGAATTAATGGGCAATCCAACGAAAAAGATTTTTTCAAATAGGACCAGTAGTTCCTGAGATTAGCGCGTTCAAACAAATAAACTCTTCAGCTTTATATATTAGTATATATAGATGTTCATTACTTTGAATGGATGTCTGCCAAAATATAGGTTATTAATTAATCAGTCGCACCTATCGGTTATTTTATTAATTTTCGTGACACTTCTTCGCATTATCGTATTTTACTTTTTCGATTGTTATCTTGAATTTCTATGGAAATGGTTAGGTAGATACGCATAAAATAATATCGATTTATAAATGGTAGTTACACTTAAGCGGAATAGGTTAGGCCAATATTGAGTTTTCTGATAGGAAACCAAGAAATAATCAGCCTATGAGTTCCCAGTGAGAACATAATATATGTTCTCACTGCTGGGCCACGGAAACGTAACCTTATTGTGAGTTGGTAGATGTTAAATATTGTTACGGGCTAGGGGTACTTAAACGCCGGTTAAGGGTTACGAAGTTTATTAGCAACGAAGGTACAGTCGATTGTAGGCAATGACAAGTAGAATGTCGCTGACGTTGCACCGAAGTCTTTCCTTATGTCCACGAAGTCCGTGTTGTAAACACACAATAACAGTACAGATGTTACTTCACGTAGTACTCACAGTTCTCTTTACAGTTGTCGCAGTAGGTATTCTCAAAGATCGCTTCTTAACTGTCGCTGTTTTCGTATCGCTAGTCGAGTGTAGACTGACTCTGCGTCGGCGTCGCGGCGCTTATATAGGCCAGCTGATCGAACATTCCAGAATCCTCTAGGCGTAATAATAATAGCACCTAACTTCGAGGTCACTCGGAAGTACCTACGGTAATTCCCGGAAACGGGTTTCTAGAAATTTCGATGTCGACACTTTGTTGACAAAACTGTTGAGACCTGTACCATTCGATAGGCCGTCCTAAGTCTAGCAATGCGTTTTATTATTGTACCTAGGAAATGTCTAGATCTAGCGAGATAGGGTTTAAAAGTGACACACTGCATGTCACGCGATATTGAACCTTATGCCATCGACATAAGGTCCATTCGTAACATTGCCCTCTTCTTAGTCATGCTCGTCCCGAGCATGATTTGATCCATAATAGCGAGCTAGGCGGTCTACGTGTACGACCTTCAGCTTCCCTCTAGATCCTTTCTTAATCCTGTAGGTGACATCGTTTATTCTGGTTACTATCGTGTACGGACCTTCCCATTTGGCTTGAAATTTCGGACTCTTTCCTTTTCTCCTTATGGGATTATGTAACCATACCAAAGTTCCCTCTTCAAATCCGGGCACGTTAGCTTTGCGGTCGTATCGGATTTTCATTTTCTCACTGGTTTTCAGACCATTCTCTCTCACTAGCTCATGTATTCCATCTAATTTACGCCGCAGGTCGGCCACATAGTCGACAGCTAGGATAGGAGTATCGGGAGGTGTTCCGGTTAGTGCATCTATGGGTAGTCTAATTTCTCGGCCGAAGTTGACTTTTGCCGGTGTGCAATTTGTGCTATCATGTGTTGCAGAGCGGTATGACATTAAGAAGAGTGGAATGTATTGGTCCCAATCCCTTTGATGTTCTTCCACTACTTTGGCCAAATGATTCTCCAACGTCTGATTGAATCTTTCGACCATTCCATCTGACAGACACTTTCAGCCGACCTCTGGCTCTCGTTTGCGGTCCCTTTACTGAGGAGCAAGCTACACATTTTCTACACGAGTCCTCAACGTCTTCGCGGCAATGCACCCAATAGAATCTTTTTCTCACCTTCTCCAGGGTTTTCTTTACCCCTAGATTTCCTCCGGATACTCCGTCGTGCACCTGTTGTAGTACTGACGCGACTTTATCGCAGGGGACAACTATCTGTAAGGTGACCTCCTGTCCACTAGGTGATTCCCATTTCCTCTTGAGGACTCCGTTATCAATTATCAGGCTGTCCCATTGAGCCCAGTAACTTTTTACTGTTGGGCTAAGCGCTGATATTTCACTCCAAGCGGGCCTCTGGCCACGTTGTTTCCATTCTATTACTGTCTTCAAGTCACTATCTTCCTTTTGTGCGTCTTCCAATGATTGATTATCCCAGTCTTCGTCCAAAGCGTTCACCTGGATAATCCTTACGTTCTCTTTCTTTTCCTGTTTGGCGCAATGTCGGCAAGATTCTTCGCAAGGTCGTCTAGACAAAGCATCAGCATTATTGTGTGACTTGCCTTTCCGATGTTCAGTGACAAAGTCAAATTCTTGCAGCTGCTCTATCCACCTTGATACTTGTCCTTCTGGGTCTTTGAACTGGAGGAGCCACTGTAAGGCAGCGTGATCGGTACGAAGTGTAAACTGCCTCCCAATCAAATATTTCTTGAAGTGTTGTAAGGTCTTAACAACGGCTAGAAGTTCTCGGCGGGTAACACAATAATTTCTTTCTGGCTTGGAAAGGCATTTGCTGAAATATGCGATAACGACCTGCCTATCTCCTTGTGTTTGAGAGAGAACTCCTCCAATACCAACATTGCTGGCATCCGTGTCTACCAAAAATCGACCTTCCCGACTAGGGTAACCTAATGCAGGAGCCTCACACAAGTGAGTTTTCAGTAGCGCAAATGCCTGTTCGCAGTCAGAGTTCCATTCAAATTGACACTTTTCCTCTGTTAAACGATGCAACGGCTTCGCTATCTCGGAGAAGTTCTTCACAAACCGACGGTAATATGCACACAGACCCAAGAAAGAGCGTACCTCAGTTTTATTACGAGGCGTAGGCCACTTCGACACGGCTTTTATTTTCTCAGGGTCTGTTCGAATTCCTTGCGCCGAAATAATGTGCCCCAAGTATCCAACCTCTTTCTGGAATAGTGTACACTTACTGGGACTGAGTTTTAAATTCGCTTCACGCAGTTTCTGAAAGACTTTCTCCAAATTGCGTAGGTGTTCTGCGAAGTTTCGTCCCATAATGATGATGTCATCCAAATAGACCAGGCATGCATCACCAAGCAACCCCACCAAGATGCGCTCCATTAGGCGCTCAAATGTAGCTGGAGCATTGCACAGTCCAAAAGGCATGACATTGAATTGCCAGAGACCGTTCCCAGGACCAGTGGTGAAAGCGGTCTTTTCTTTATCCTGCTGACAGATTTCCACCTGCCAGTATCCACTTTTGAGGTCAACTGTGGAGAACCATTTCATGCCACTTAGCAAGTCCAAAGTGTCATCTATACGTGGCAGGGGATAACTGTCCTTTTTCGTGGCATCATTCAACATCCTGTAGTCAACGCAAAACCTTGTACTGCCATCCTTCTTCTTGACTAGGACAACTGGAGATGACCAAGGGCTGGTAGATGCTTCGATAATCCGATTTTTCTCCATATCTCTTAACATTTCCGACACTTCCTGTTCTCTTGCAAAGGGGATACGACGTGGTCTCTGTCTTATCGGCTGTGTATCGCCCGTATCTATATGGTGTTTGACGAGCCCGGTTCTTCCCACGTCACTGTCGGTCTTAGAGAAGATGTCATGGAAGTTATGCAACAGTTGCTTCACTTTGTGACTTTCGAACTTATTTAAATTGCCCTTACAATTGTCGAGTAGCGTCGATACATGTTCCTGCCACTTCTTATCGCGTTCCTTTTCGTGCGCCTCTGTTTTTCTCAACGATGCTACATGGTCGCACACACCAACTATGCAATTCTTTTCAAGAATTATTTCTTTGTTACTAACGTTGATAATGCGCACTTTTGGTTTATCGGAAATCATCATCAGTGTTCTTGCTGTTATCCAGTCTGGGTGATCTCCAGAATCTTCAATTATAATGCAACGTTTACGGCGTCCTATTGGTGATAGTCTAATATCTACTAAGGTTTCTGATCTTGGTGGTAATACCGTTCTCCTTAAACAGTACACTGACCCTTGTTTTCCACCTTGAAGAAATACTTCTTGTTCTGGAAAACTCAATACCCCTTTTGCTACATTAAGGACGCACTGCTGTTTCTTCAAAAAGTCCAGTCCTATTATGCAATCATCTGTAATATTTGCTATTAAAACAGAGTGCGTGAATGTCTTATCACCCATTTTCAAAGTCACATTCGTTTCACCAAGGACGAGTACTGGTTGGCCAGTGGCGGTTTGTAATCGGCATTGTGAAGATCCTCTTTTCCATACTATGGTCCGAGGAAATAGCTCCGGTCGTGCAATGGTTCTTGATGCACCAGTATCCAATGTGAAACTGCAGGATTTACCATTCAGTTGTCCTTCTATAATGAGACTGTTTCCGTCACCCACTTGTGATACTGTTATAATTGGGGCTACATGTCGACCAGCCAGTACTCGCCCCATAGCCCTGGCTGTTCCTAGTTTAAATCCTCGGCTTCCACCTGTGTCCCAGAAGTGCTTCTTCCCTTAGCCTTCCTGGGACAATTGATCCGAATATGCCCTTTTTCACCGCACTCATAGCATGTTGGCCCTTGTCAGGGTTTCATTTGTGCGGTTACCTCACGAATACGGTGGTGTGGTCGGCCATCTTGGCGTACTGCTTCCACCTCCAGAGCGTGTGTCAAGGCTGCCTTCAGAGTCTGATGGTGCCCCAGACGAACCGCAGCCCTGACTTCCGCATCTCGAATTCCATCAGTAGAAGCTTGCACCGTAGTAGCATCAATTGCTCCCGGCGTTGAAGCATACGCCCTCCGAACAATACGTTCTATTTCCGATGCCCATTGTTGCAAACCCTCACTGCTTTTCTGTGTGCGGTCGCGGAGTTGAGCCCTGTAGATATGTTCCAGGTGTTTCTCTCCATATCTAGACTCCAACGCTTCTAACAGACAGGCTAGGGTATTGCAATCGCCGGAAATATTTTCGAGGATTTGGACCGCCTCACCACGCAGAGCAAGCGTAAGGACGGTTACGGCTTGATCGTCGTCCCAATTGTTGCCTTTTGCGACCTTTTCAAACTGTAGACGGAAGGCCACCCATGACGTTGTCCCGTCAAAATGAGGTACCTTGAAAGTCGGCAAAGCACTGGGTACCGGTACCACACCTTTAATAACTCCTTTTTGTACCTTCTCATGTAAAAATTCTACTTCCTTCCAAAACTCCATGATGGTACTGTTTAATTTCTCCATACGCGCATCTTGTTTGTCTATGCGCGTATCTTGCTGGTCCATACGTGTATCTTGTTTGTCTATGCGCGTGTCTTGCTGGTCCAGACGGGCATCTTGTTGAGCTGTTTTAATTCTAAGTTCATTGACCTCTTCTTTGGTCTTTTTCCACTTTTCATTTAATTGTAATACCAGTTGCTGGGATTCCTTTATTTGTGACTGGGTTGCTGCCTGGGATTGTTTTATTTGTGCCTGGGTTTCTGCCTGGGATCTATCTATTTTTGCCTGGATTTCTGCCTGGGATTTTGCCTGTGATTCTGCTACTATGCCTTTTATTTGCGCCTGGGATTCTGCTATACTCAACTTTATTTGCGCCGTCCAGTGAGCCAGTAACACCGATAAATCGGATCCGCTGCTTCCGGGAATAGTGCTGGTACTAGGCGCACTCACATTCGTCGGTGTTACGACGGCCGCATCTTCTACGGGTGCAGGGACACCAAGCGATTCTTCCTCTTGACGCGCCAAATCCATCGCTGCTTGTCGTCGCGTGCGAACTCTTTCGTCTTCCCTTGGCGTGACCGGCATGCCGCTTCTGACACCAATTGTTTCGGGCTAGGGGTACTTAAACGCCGGTTAAGGGTTACGAAGTTTATTAGCAACGAAGGTACAGTCGATTGTAGGCAATGACAAGTAGAACGTAGCTGATGTCGCACCGAAGTCTTCTCTTACGTCCACGAAGTCCGTGTCGTAATCACACAATAACAGTACAGATGTTACTTCACGTAGTACTCACAG